>JAWQFJ010021991.1:120000-123873 GCA_034096865.1 Theodoxus fluviatilis
TTTGCCATCTGTATCCTGCTTCAGTTTTTCCAGTTCGAGAGTTTTCTCTGTTCAAAAGCCAAAGAGATGCGTCTGTAGACCTGTCCTTTTGCATTTTGTTTGAGATAGAGATAGAGAGATAGATAGATAGATAGATAGAGAGAGAGAGAGAGAGAGAGAGAGAGAGGGATTGAGAGGAGAGGAAGAGAGACAGAGAGAGTAGAGAGAGAGATGACGAGAGCCGAGAAGACCCAGAGAGACGGAGAGAGAGAGAGAAAGATGCGAGAGAGACGAAGAGAGAGACGATGACAGGACAGAGGGGAGAGAGAGCGACAGAGAGAGAGGGATGAGAGGAGGGGATGAGGAGAGACAGAGATGAAGAGGAGCGAGAGGAGGGCTGACGAGAGAGAGAGAGAAGTAGAGACAGAGAGATGAGGGACGAGAGGAGAGGGACAGAGGAGAGGGAGAGATGAGGAGAGAGGAGATGAGAGAGACGAGGGAGAAGAGCAGGCGAGAGAGGGGAGTGAGCGAGGAGAGAGACTCGAGGATGAGAGGGGAGGACGAGAGATGGAGAGAGGTAGAGAGGAGAGAGGAGGGAGAGGAGAGAGGAGTGAGTGAGGAGGAATGGGAGGAGAGAGAGGACGAGAGGGAGACACGAGACGGAGGTGATTGGTGGAGAGGAGAGATGAGAGAGGAAAGGAGAGCGGGGAGAGAGGAGAGAGGGAGAGAGAGACGAGGGACGAGAGGAGACTGAAGAGAGACTGAGAGGAGAGGAGGAGGAGGGGAGGAGAGAGGATGAGGAGGAGGGAGAGAGGAGAGGGATGGAGAGAGAGAAGGAGAGAGAAGAGAGAGAGGAGGAGGAGTATGAGAAGGAGAGAGACGAGGAGTGGGAGGAGGAGGAGAGGAGAGAGAGAGAGGAGAGGGAGGAGATGAGGAGCAGGAGAGGAGGAGGAGGAGAGGAGAGGAGATGAGAGAGAGAGAGGAGGAGAGAGAGGAGCAGGAGAGAGAGAGGAGGAGAGAGAGGAGAGGAGGGAGGAGAGATCGAGGACGAGAAGAGATGGGAGAGAGGGAGGACGAGGAGGGAGAGGAGGAGAGAGAGGAGAGAGGAGAGAGAGAGAAGAGAGGGGAGAGAGAGAGGAGGAGGGGAAGAGAGAGGAGAGAGAGAGGGAGGAGGAGAGAGAGGAGAGAGAGGGCGAGAGAGAGAGATGAGGAGGAGGGGAGAAGAGAGGAGGAGAGGAGAGAGGATGAGGAGAGAGGAGAGGGAGGAGGAGGAGAGGGAGAAGAGAGGAGAGAGAGAGAGGAGGAGGAGAGAGAGGGAGAGAGAGGAGGACAGAGGAGATGAGGAGAGAGAGAGGAGGAGGAGAACAGGAGAGGAGGAGGAGGAGGAAAAGAGGAGAGAGAGAGAGGGGAGAGATGAGAGGAGGAGAGGAGAGAGGAGGAGAAGAGGAGAGGAGAGAGAGGAGGGAGGAGAGGAGGATGGGGAGGAGGAGAGAGAGGAGGAGAGAGAGAGAGAGGAGGAGAGGAGGAGGAGAGGAGAGAGGAGAGAGAGAGGAGAGGAGGAGAGGGGAGGGAGATGAGAGAGAGAAGGAGGAGAGGAGGTGAGAGCAGAGAGAGGAGAGAGAGAAGGGAGAGAGAGGAGAGGAGAGAGGAGAGAGGAAGGAGGAGAGAGGAGAGAGAGAGAGCAGGAGGGAGGGAAGAGGAGAGAGGAGGAGAGGAGAGGAGAGAAGAGGAGGGATGAGGAGAGAAGAGGAGAGAGGAGGGAGGAGGAGAGAGAGAGGGATGAGGAAGAGGAGGAGGAAGGAGAGAGGAGGAGAAGAGGAGCAGGAGAGAGGAGAGGGAGAGGGAGGAGAGACAGAGAGAAGGAAGAGGAGAGGGAGGGAGTGATGAGAGGAGGAGAGGAGAAGGAGAAGAGAGAGAGAGGAGAGGAGGAGGAGGAGAGAGAGGAGTAGAGGGAGAGGAGGGATGAGGAAGAGGAGAGAGGAAAGAGAGAGGAAGGAAGAGCGGAGGAGGAGAGAGAGCAGCGGGAGGAGAGGAGGAGGAGAGAGAGGGAAGACAGAGAGACGAGGAGAGGAGAAGGAGGTGAGAGAGGAGGAGAGAGGAGAGTGAGATGGAGGAGGAGAGAGAGGAGAAGTGAGAGAGAGAGGAGGAGAGACGAGAGGAGAGAGACGGAGGGAGGAGAGAGGAGAGAGGAGAGAGGAAGAGGGGAGGAGTGGAGAGAGAAGAGAGAAGGAGAGGAGAAGAGGCGACGGAGAGAGAGGGAGAACGGAGGGGGGGGAGGGATGAGGGAGAAGAAGACGAGGAGAGGAGAGGAGAGAGAGCGAAGAGAGAGAGGAAGAGGAGAGGAGGGAGAGAGAGAGAGGAGGGAGAGAGTGAGAGAGAGAGGAGGAGAGAGAGGAGGAGAGGGAGAGAGAGGGGAGGAGGGAGAGAGAAGGAGGAGACGAGAGAGGAGAGAAGAGGAGAAGAGAGAGAAGAGGAGGGGAGAAGAGAGAGGAGAGGAAGGAGGAGAGGACGAGAGGGAGGGGACTGAGAGGAGGGAGGAGAGGAGAGGGGAGAGAGGAGAGGAGGACAAGAGGAGGAGGAGAGAGGAGGAGGAGGAGATGAGGAAGGAGGGAGAGGAGGACGAAGAGAGAGGAGAGGAGAGAGGAGGAGAGGAGAGGGAGGAGGAGAGGAGAGGATAGGAGGAGATGAGGAGGGAGAGAATGAGCGAGGAGGAGAGGGAGGAAGGATGAGGGGAGAGGAGAGGAGAGGAGAGGGAAGGAGAGAGGAGAGGAGGAGAGAGAAGGACGAGATGGGGAGGAGAGAGAGAGGAGCGGAGGGAGAGAGAAGGATAGAGAGGAGAGAGAAGAATGAGAGAGACAGAGAGGATGAGGGGGAGAGAGAGAGGGGAGAGGAGAGAGATGGAGGAGGAGAGGTGAGAGAGAGAGGAGAGAGAAAGCGAGGAGGGAGAGAGAGAGGAGAGAGAGGAGACAGACAGAGAGATGAGAGAGGACAGAGACAGAGAGAGAGAGAGAGAGAGATAGAGAGAGAGAGAGAGAGAGAGGAGAGAGATAGAGAGAGAGAGAGAGAGAAGAGAGAGAAGAGAGATAGAGAGATAGATAGATAGATAGATAGAGAGAGAGAGAGAGAGAGAGAGAGAGAGAGAGAGAGAGACAGGAGAGAGAGAGAGAGACATAGAGAGAGAGAGAGAGAGAGAGAGAGAGAGAGAGAGAGAGAGAGAGAGAGAGAGAGAGAGAGAGAGAGAGAGAGAGAGAGAGAGAGAGAGAGAGAGAGAGAGAGAGAGAGAGAAATGTTATCACCAAGCTTACAGTTACACTGTACAGTAAAGTATTGCAAAATCATTATCAACCTTTTAACATCAACCTCAAACAGGGGTATATTCACCACAACAATAACAACTGCCCCCCCCCCCCAAAAAAAAAAAATAAATAAATAAATATATAAATAAATAATAATATACACAAACAAAAACAAAACAAAAACAAACAAAAACAATCATTCATATTCTTTTCCATGCTTTAATTCACATTCACCAAGCAGAGCATCTTAATCACATTTTAAGACTTGCGTCCTTGCTGAAAGTTCCCAAAGGCTGAGTTTTCAGACCAGTAAAAAAACAACTCATGTAGAAAAACTTTTTCAGTCACTTTCTGTTCATACTCTAGCCATGGTGTTGAGGTGTGGCTCATTTTGTGACAGTGCACACAGGCAACAGCTGAACAAGGTTGGTGGGAGGAGTTACAGACAGGCCACTGACACTCACCAGAGAGAGCCTTCTCCAAACTCCGGATTTCCTGGTTGTTGTCCTGCAGGGCAGAGTCCAGGCTGTCCCGGTCCTTTGTCAGCTTGGCAACCTGTCACGGATGAATGGATGAATGAATGAATGAAAGAATGGAT
>JAWQFJ010021992.1:0-2500 GCA_034096865.1 Theodoxus fluviatilis
CTGTCGACTGTCTACCCTGAGAGTTAAAAAGGGTTATTTTCGGTTAAATGCAAAATCTGGATCAGAGCAATACATTGTTGTAAATTGTAACTTGTTGCGATTGTTTGTTATTGGACTTTAAAATTTTTTTGTAATATTTGACGTCAGACACTTTTAACAGTAATGACAACCTGCCAGTTTTCAAATTCAAGCGCTAATTTCTCAAAAACTATACGCTTCATTATCTTCTCCTATTGCACATACTTTCATAACATTTATTAGTATCTAATAACACCAAATTCAGAACTTTCTCTTACACTTTGTTTTTTACCCAATTGTCCTTTTTAGTTGCTCACGTTTATGCATTTAGTCATATGCAAATGACGTCATGCTATTAATGACGTCAAATTTGGCTTTGCCGTCAAATGTCATTTCAATAATTTTTCGACCGGTAATTTCGAGAATACGACCTTAGAAAACCACTTTCTCTTCAAGCCTCGATTCTGAAAATTTGATACATTCAATCGGACCTAACTTCCAGTTAGTGTGCAAAATCTCAAGGAAATCCGTCCAGTAGTTTTTGAGATATAAGCCGTGGAGACGGGACAGACAGACAGACAGACAGACAGACAGACAGACAGACAGATAAAGTCTGTAGGACCTCCAGTAAACCTGGAGGGATAAATGCTTACTCTGCCATATCAATTCTCTAATGGGTCAGCTGGTAGAGCGTTGGACTCTTGGTCATGCATGACCAGGTTCGATTCTGCGCTGAAACTTTTTTTCTCTCTTTTTTCGAGAGGTTGTGGGTTTCAACCCGACCTGGTTTTTTGTGTTTGTATGTGTGTGTGTGTTTTCCCCCCCTCTTTTCTCGAGAGGTTGCGGGTTCGAACCCGATTAAAAAAAAATTAATGCCAAAACCTGGAGGTTCAGCGCCAGCGGTTATTATTATTATTCTAATACATTTTTTCAACTCTGACTTTCTTAAATTATCACTTCCAATGAAGCAATTTCACAAACCGTTGTTTTCTGATAAAATTAATGTGAACTAGCTATCAATTTCACTGTTTCCATTTCAAACTTTTTGCTGTTTTCAAATGGGTCACAACGACCTTGACCTTGATGATATATAATCACATTTGACCTAGTATGAAAGTATAACATGAGTACTACAATGTTATGAAGTTTAAAAGAGCCATCCTCCATAGTTCAGGGTCAAGGTCACTTCAAAATATGTCCACAATCCAACTTTAAAGAGCTCCTGTGACCTTGGCCTTGAAGCAAGGTCAATCAAACTGGTATCAAAAGATAGGGATTATTTGCCCTATATACCATATATGGGTCAGGTATCCAATCTCAAAAACTTCAGAGAAAACGGGGAAATGCAAAAAATGACTGTTTTTTAGACAACATTTACGGCCCCTGCGACCTTGACCTTGAAGCAAGGTCAAGTCACTGTGTATGTGTTTTGAGGCCTTGTCATCATACACCATCATGTCACATTTGGTGTTCATAGATTTTATAGAGTCCGAGAAAAGTCAATGTTAAAGTTTTTTTACGGACGACAGGACGCCTGGACACCCGGACGCCCGGACGGCGACACGGGTGAGTACATAGACTCACCTTTGCTTCGCATGTGAGTCAAAAAAAGGGGGAAGGGCCTGTCAGCCTTGTAGCTTATATAAGGCCACAGCAAAAGGCATGGGATAGCGTCAGTGGGTAATTACACTCCGGAGGAGTGCGGCTATCATGCAAAGAAAGGGTGTGAACAACAAAGTATCCACACAACTACGCCTTGCCTGATGGGCTAAATTGCGAGCCACGAGAAACCAGAGAGATAAGAGCAGAGGGGCAAGAGGCACGGCTGTCAACATGACCCAAGCCACAGGGGGCAATAAAAGAGTGGAGATAAGGCCAGCTCGGAGGAAGCTGCTGTTTCCCTTCGAGCACTCTTAGTACTTTTTCACCTTGCAGTGGACTATTGCGGTTTGTGTGCTCGCTGGGTGAGATAACCATCCCCAGCCCGGCCGCCCATAATCCACACCTCCTCCAGTATGATCGAATCCGTTTGACTCCCGCTCACATGACACTCACATTCTGTTCTTTCAAGCACTCCCCCGGTCAGCCGTTCACTCTCAGGGTCCATCCCCAGGCACACACCCCTGCGTGCCCCGTTGTACACATGGAGCT
Source organism: Theodoxus fluviatilis (assembly GCA_034096865.1). Taxonomy (NCBI): domain Eukaryota; kingdom Metazoa; phylum Mollusca; class Gastropoda; order Cycloneritida; family Neritidae; genus Theodoxus; species Theodoxus fluviatilis. The sequence goes on from JAWQFJ010021992.1 coordinate 2,170, forward strand.
CTACCTAAACCTACAGGGGCCCCTCCCTGGCCCACTCTTTCAGTCCATGTCGAGATCCCCAATTCTTTGATCGGAATTTACCTCACAAATCCAGGCAGCTCTGGCCTTCTGCCAGCTCGACACTCGCGCCTTTAAAGGGCATAGCTTTCGCATCGGGGCCGCCTCTACAGCAGCACAACAAGGAAGCTTGGATGAACAAATCCGCATGCTCGGCCGCTAGAGGTCCTCCGCCTTCCGCCGTTACATCCGGTGCACCTCCAGTGTCTCAGCTTCGCAGTGATTACACACCTCGTTCCACGACCTATGACACTTGTATCACCAAATGGAGCGG
>JAWQFJ010021992.1:7500-17500 GCA_034096865.1 Theodoxus fluviatilis
AGCTGGTCCATTCTTACCCCCAACCCACAGGTGATACATTCTTACCCCCAACCTACAGGTGAGGCATTCTTACCCCCAACCTACAACTGGTCTATTCTTACCCCCAACCCACAGGTGATACATTCTTACCCCCAACCTACAGGTGAGGCATTCTTACCCCCAACCTACAGGTGATGCATTCTTACCCCAACCCACAGGCGATACATTCTTACCCCCAACCTACAGGTGATGCATTCTTACCCCCAACACACAGCTGGTCTACTCTTACCCCAACCAACAGGTGGTCCATTCTTACCCCCAACCTACAGGTGGTCCATTCTTACCCCCAACCTACAGCTGGTCTATTCTTACCCCCAACCCACAGGTGGTCTATTCTTACCCCCAACCTGCAGGTGGTCCATTCTTACCTTCAACCCACAGCTGGACCATTCTTACCCTCAACTTACAGGTGGTCCATTCTTACCCCCAAACTACAGCTGGTCCATTCTTACCCCCAACCTAAAGCTGGTCCATTCTTACCCCTAACCTACAGCTGGTCCATTCTTACCCCCAACCCACAGATGGTCCATTCTTACTCCCAACCTACAGCTGGGCCATTCTTACCCCCAACCTACAGCTGGGCCATTCTTACCCCCAACCTACAGCTGGTCCGTTTTTACCATTAACCCACAGGTGGTCCATTCTTACCCCCAACCCACAGGTGGTCCATTCTTACCCCAACCTACAGCTGGTCCATTCGTACCCCCAACCTACAGCTGGTCCATTCTTACCCCCAACCTACAGCTGGTCCTTTCTTACCCCCCACCTACAGCTGGTCCTTTCTTACCCCCCACCTACAGCCAGTCCATTCTTGCCCCCAACCTACAGCTGGTCCATTCTTACCCCCAACCTACAGCTGGTCCATTCTTACCCCCCACCTACAGCCAGTCCATTCTTGCCCCCAACCTACAGCTGGTCCATTCTTACCCCGAACTACAGGAAGTGAATGAAAGCACGAGGCGTTGTGGTCTATAAGACTTTGTAGGCTATGTATGGCCACTGACCACAAACTCGCTACAGCCGGTTAGTGTAAGAGCACCTCGTTTCAATTTACCTAACCATTTGCCTTGTATGGATCGGTGTTGGTAGACGCAGTGGGCCTATTCTTACCCCCACCCACATGGGTACATAGAGTTGCATACGTGTATCTAAGCAAAGTGCTCAATTCATATTGCTCCTCCACACCCGGTAGTAAGAACGGGTACCAAAGAGGCCCGATGAGGAGAACTATGAAGGTTTAACCTGGGTGCGTTGAGCACACAGCCTCCCTGCTTGTTTCCCTTGGAAATGAGATGCAATAGCATAGCACGATGACCGGGGGGTAAAACTGGGCGGTTTCAAGAAGTGAATGTTGACAAATATTCAGTGAAAAATGAAGTAACAATAACGACAACGACGACGACAACAACAACAAAAGCATCAGACAATGTCGAGATTGAAAAGCAAATCTTTTCACCATCATCGCCGACTGACTCACCAAGAATCATTCGGCTTGGCCTGAAAAGTTTTCATTGGGAGTTGGGGTTGGAGGGTGGGGGTTTGGGATGGCGGTGGGGGTAGAGCTGGGGTTTCGCTGATAAACTCTTTGCCAAGGGATCAGAGCCCTGTCGTGCTTCAGACAGTCCACCCCGGGTCTGCTTTCCACCATTCCGCAAGTCGGGGTCGCTCAGGGTAAGATGGCTGCAGAGTTTTGTTCTTTTCTCTCTTTTTTATTTCCATGGGAGAATCCTGTGTTTGTTGCCATCGACAATAGTTCATTATTTGGGATGATGCGATGTAGTGATGTTGCATTGCAGTCGTCGATACGAGAGAGAGAGAGAGAGAGAGAGACAGAGAGAGAGAGACAGAGAGAGAGACAGAGAGAGAGACAGAGAGAGACAGAGAGAGAGACAGAGAGAGACAGAGACATACAGACAGACAGACACACAGACAGACAGACAGACAGAGAGACAGACAGACAGACACACAAACAAACAAATAGACAGACAGACAGTCAGACAGACACACAGACAGACAGACAGACAGACAGACAGACAGACAGACAGACACGCAGAGAGATAGAGACAGAGAGATTTTGCCTGTGAAAATGGCAATTCCCAAGCGAGACATCACATATTTCAGAAACAGTTTTCACGGTCCCATCAGGCACGTTCAGCGATTCAGTATCTCATCAGTTATAGGACTGTCTTTGTAATTACTTCCATGGGAACTTTTTTATCCTGCCTTCTAAAGCGAACTCTTATTTGATTTTTACTTAGAAACTTTCGTATGGGTATCATGTGAATACGTCGTGTATGGACATGAAATAGTGTGTCGTTTACCCGTCATCCGGAAAGGTTCTTAGGGTTTCAGTAGAACTAAAATAATCGACAGACAACAAAGTGTGGTTTGTCTCTTTCTTGATACGATGGCTGTTATTCATTTTTCTCATTCTTATGAAGTTGGTGTTTTTGACCGATAATTATGTCTATAAAGAGCAGACAAAATATCCATGTATGTACCGTGCATGAGTATGAGAAAATAAAGCAAAAGTACGAAAAATGACAAAGTTATATATTTCAATTACAATAGCATTCATCTATCCATGCATTTTCCAGAAGAAAAAACGCGTTCATTGAGGAAATCTTAACGTTTTACGTACAGAGCCGAAGCCCTGCGTGGGACAGACAGGGAAAAAGTAAGACAATAGGCGGGGACTGAACCCGCGACCTTTCGGTTAGCGCCCGAAGTGCTCTACCAGCTGAGCTACCATGGTTAAACGTTTTACAATGACGTAAAGATCAAGATAATATGTATACGTGACTAAATGCGGTGGTAACTTTACACAGCGTTTTCTCGAAAACTGTTTTCCGTATTTTACCCTTGTTTCTCCTGCACAGTAAAATATTCCTACTATTAAACAGAATGAAAAAAGAATAGGATTTTATGTGAAATAATTAGATTTGCACATCCGTAAAACCCTTCACCCACAAAGTTTAGTGAGAATATTAGTTATGGGAAAACTGCATCGTAGACAATTCTCTTTAAGGGGAGACACGGCTGCCTAGCAGTCGAATTTTGCTCAAAAAATCGAATTTGAGTTCTGAGCAATTTCTGAATTTTCAATGTCTGTACAACATCTTTCTCTGACTAGATTTCTTTTTTTCATCATCTAAGTATTTTTTTCGAATTGTTTTATAAAGGTGGGGTGGGGATTGTGCACAGCAGAGTTTCAAAAAACAATCACTTTTCGGCCTTTCGTTGAGGCAGAATTTTTTTATCAACCCCCTTATATTGCATATCAGCGTGCTCGGGAAGATTCGGACTATCTGCTCCCGCCAAGATCGAGCGGAAATTTCTATATATGGAGGCGCCAGATGGCCGCGAAATCTCCCGAGAGGGTCACGGAAATGCCCATATCAGTCCTCGGACGAGCTCGTCATGACGTCAGCCTACCAGCTGTTATAACGCAGCGATCTGATTGGCTGCCGATTACTCGCGGACTCGTTCTGAGCAAGCCGAAATTGGCCGAGGCAATTCCGCCGGCATTGTTTACCTCAGCGAAGGCACTCGTGCGAGCTGCGAATTGAATGCGTTCCTGTGCAATTTCATCGCGATGGCTGAAAAATCTGAGCCCATTTTGACTCCCAAGGGTGGAAAGAGGAGGTGGCAAGCATTGAACAAGGCAGCCGTACAAAAGCGATGGAAGATTGCAAGAGAAGGTGCTTCGAGTTCGACCAGCGAGGAACCGATCGAGAAAGCGTCCACGCAACCTCCGGAGCAGGAGCCGTCATGTTCGTTCCACGGCGAGGAGTAAGTACATAAATTCTATTTGGATTTTATCAATCTAGTATCTTGAAAAGTTCTGACATTTACAGCTTGCTATAGGAAGCATCTGAATTCTTTCTAGATTGAAATAACTCGATCTTTTCAGTGTTGTGAACAATTGCTCTCACGAACAGCTGATTCTGATTATCATTCTGTGTTTGCTAAACTGATACAATTTGGTGGAAGTTAGTAATGAGTTGACTGGTTCTTTTTCTCCAGGCACCAGGAAGAGGTTGCTGCCCGAAAAAGTTACAGTCATTGATGTCACTTGGCGGAATAAACTACTGTGAACTGTGGAGTTCCTCCTTACTGTTCCTGAGGGCGGCCAACAGGAGGAGCAAGACCAGCCACCTCCTCGTGTTTGGTGCATCACTGACTTGGGGCAAGTGAATAAACTGTTGGGAGATGTTGTATGCCCAGGTTGCTTTGAGAATGGACATGCAGAGACAGGACACTAGAAAAATAGTCCAGGCTGAGAAAGCAGCAGAGGCAAAAAGCAGACAGGTCAGAAAGACAAGGCAGCAGGCAGCAAAACAAGCCCTAGCTAGGCTTGAAGCTACAGAGGGTCCTCAGTATGGGGCTGGAGAGTTTGAATGAACATGTCTGTGATATCAGAAGATGATTCTAGTGCAGAGAAGTTGTAGAATTTGCTTTTATAAGTGCATGCCTGTAAAAAAAAATTATTTCCAGTTAGAGGTATGTATGTTTGTATTTTTGAAAATTATTAGTAACCAATTCTGTGTATTTTTCCAAAGACTTGAAATAGCCGTAGTTCCAGAGTTTGAGGGTGGAGAGGTTTTGTAATAATTTGTGTAAATTCTGAACATAATTCCAGTTTTGAAACTTTGTGGGTTTTGCTTTGTCATGTGTATGGCTGTACATAAATGTCAGTTTTAGTTGAAAATACAATTATCTTTGACTTGTTAGACACATTTGCAATCTTCTTTCTTGATTTTCTCAAAACGCATATTTTGAGAAAGTTTTTTTCACATAAAAGCAAATAACTCAAGAAAAAAAGTGTCAATTGTCTCCAGATTTTGTCAGATTGTTGAACATAATTGGTTTTATCATTCTGTGTATTGATTTGAGTAAATTATGAAAAGTGTGGAAATTGTACAATTTTTCATTATTATCATTATGTAGATTTATGCGTCAATTATGATAATGATGATGGAAATATTGGGAAAAAAATTCCTGTTGAGTGTCAGTCATATGGATACACAGAAATGTTTGTGTAATGATGATTGTTCCAATAAAACTAACTAGAAGTTATTCTGATGTGTTGTTGATTTTTAATTTATTTTCAAAGTTTGCCAAATTTTGCACATTTTTTATACCTTTTTATTTTACAAAGAGTCAAAAACTTTTTTTTTCAGATCTGAAAGTTATTTTGTATTCTACTTATCAAGCCATACTTCAGCAAAAAATTTTGAATCTCTAGGAGTAGTCTTTCATTTTTACCATATCATCCTGTAGCATCTCCCCTTAAGTGTTACGAAAACTTGGCGTGTATCGTTGATGTCTCAGCATGTTTACTGAAATAGTTGGATTGCAACAGTTGTCGAAAAAAAGTAGTCCAATAACTTTGTTCATAACATCATTTTACATGGTTACGGTTATTTCATTTCGAATTTTATTTCATTACGAATACCGAATGAGTCTTGAAAATAAGAGCGTTTTTTAACCCACTATGTTTATGAACAGTTTTTATCAGATATGGGAAAGTATTAAACATAACCTTCGCTTGAGATAGCAACAGTATTTTGTAGAACAGACAGTTGTTGGGAACATGTTACTTTATCACGAAAATGATTTGATCTACTTCAGCTACATTACATTTTCTACACCTTTTCCCCTTTTTATATTTAAACTTACTTTTCCTCCATTCAGTCTTTTCCATTTTGTCATCTCTCTCAAGAAATGAACTGCTTGGTTTACATTTTTATATGATGGACCTACACCTTTTCTGACACGTGTTCCATTCAGACATTATCTTTTGCAGGTGTGAAGTTTTTAGGAGTGTAAAAGTTGCACCTTTTTCCTTTTCTGCTCTTGACCTTACATTGCTAAAGTTTACACTGTCTTTCACTCTCTTCATTTTCTCTCTGTTTTGTCCATTCCCCTGTGGGTTGGGATGTACGAGGCGACCACCTTGTCTCCTTATGCGATTCTTCTAACCGGCTCTGATGACTTTTTGAAATCAGTTAGACAGGCCGTTAAAACTCCATCCATCCATCCATCCATCCATCCATCCATCCATCCATCCATCCATCCATCCATCCATCCATCCATCCATCCATCCATCCATCCATCCATCCATCCATCCATCCATCCATCCATCCATCCATCCATCCATCCATCCATCCATCCATCCATCCATCCATCCATCCATCCATCCATCCATTCATCCATTCATCCATTCATCCATCCATCCATCCATTCATCTACCCATCCAATCCATCCATCTATCCATCCATCCATCCATCCATCCATCCATCCAATCATCCATCCATCCATCCATCCATCTACCCATCCATCTAATTCATCCATCCGTCCATCCATCATCCATCCATCCATCCATTCGTCCATCCATCCATTCATCTATCCATCCATCCATCCATCCATCCATCCATCCATCTATCTATTCATCCATTCATCCGTCTGTCCCTTCCAGTTAATCGTTTGCTCGCTCACTCGCTCGCTCACGATCTTTTTCCAATTCACTCCACCTTACTTCTCTCACTTTAACAATAGATACAATACATATGATTAATTGATTCCTCCATTAATAATGCAATCACATATTAATTCATTCATTTGAACGTTCGTTGACATTTCTCGTTCCATTTTTTGATCGCACGTTCGTTCATTCGTCTAGGAAATTCATTAATACGTTCGTTCGCTCTGTTGTTCATTCCTTTATTCACTATTTCCTGTTACAGCTGGACAATGGTGACGATGAAGTATTCTCTCCTTCTCTGCCTCCTGGCCGTCTGGCTTCCTCTGATGACGTCATTTCCGTTCCACAAAGACGTGCATGAGGTGGACGTAGTAGGTAGGTTCATGAATCCAATGTCCATGGTAGGTTGAAGTGCCGAGATGACGTGGCGCGGAGGAAGTGTTCGCTCTGTAAAGGATGCACTGGCCAGGAATGGGTCTGCCGTAGGAATAGCAGCAAGATGGGGCAAACAACTTAAGAAGGAAACAGGTTCGCCTGACTCCGCGAACAAGCCAGTGGCAATTCTGACAAAATGGTGTCTAAAGTTTTCCTAAAGAGATGCTGTACAGGGGAGGTGAGACATTATGTAGTTGATCTTCGCTCATTTGGATGTGTTTTTCAGGCAAATCATTCGAGGTCACGAAGCTATAATTTCCTGGGGTGCAGTTCTGCAAAACAACGTAGCTGACCCAGATTGATCCTCATCGCGTGATTCTGCGGAGAGCGCCGCATCGCCATGTGCGAGTTAGGACTGTTGAGGTCGACTGGAGTCGGATTAAAATCAAACAAAAAAGTGCAAGGGGAAAACTGGGTGACTGCTGAAATAAACTGGAGTTGGACCTCAATCGAACAGAAAAAGTAGAAGGGTAAACTATGTTACTGCTGAAATAAACTGGAGTTGGACCTCAATCGAACAGAAAAAGTAGAAGGGTAAACTATGTTACTGCTGAAATAGACTGGAGTTGGAGTTAAATCGAACAGAAAAAGTAGAAGGGTAAACTGTGTTACTGCTGAAATAGACTGGAGTTGGAGTTAAATCGAAAAGAAAAGTGGAAAGGGAAACTGTGTGACTGTTGTGGTAGAGTTGAGTGAGGTAAACTGGAGTTGGAGGTACAGTCAAACAGTGCAGTTTCTTTCGATCACTTGAAAAGGGATGACAACCCAAAGCTCGATGTTGGAGTTGCAGGTACAGTCAAACAGTGCAGTTTCTTTCGATCACTTGATAAAGGGATGATAACCCAAAGCTCGATGAACGTAATAAACCTCATAGGACACTTTTCTGTTCGAGTTAGGACTGGTTTCGCCATGGCCAGTCATAAGTGACCTGACCCAGCAAAAGACACAAAAAGTCAGATGTGAAGATTTAGAGTGATTAATATAATGAAAAACAACATAACTATAGCTTCAAATTGGTACAGGAATGATAGAAATCAGATAAATCCAAATAATGTTACTAAAGAGTAGTCGGCAACCCGTAAATTAGTCGTTTTGAGACAACGACATTTGAGCTTGACAGAGGCAGTGAGTGTTAGAAGTCCTCAGCAACGAGAATTAAAAGCGGTCGACAAAGTTATTGTACAACAGGATTAAATGTGAAAGGGCCGAGGAAGCACATAACAGTCTGGCGATTTCAGAATGACGTAACATGCACCAGTTACAATGCTGTGGGAGATTCCATTTTTTAAATCCAAACCTTGCAGAGTCGCTGCTTTTCAGATCATCCGGAAAGGTGAGCACTTCTCTAAAACTGTGGATTTTTTTTGGGTAAGCTGCCACTATTTTCAAAACTTTTGGAGATGCTAGACAAACGGTCCCAGAAGCTAGAATCTGTCAAATTTCAACTTCGACAAAAATCGGATCAGACACTTTGCGTTTTCTGCCGTTTCGCTCCGATTAGTTTATGTACCGTTTGCCTGATCACGTGACATTTGACACGTGACATCGTGTGTGGGAAACAAGGCTAAAGTCACCAAAACAGTTTTTGAGCAAACGCTAAGAAAAGTCATGAGCGCACTTTATATACGTAATTGCTCTCCTGAACATTACATTACTGCGAAACATTTAAGAGTTCCTCAATGAACGTGTTGTTCTCTCGTAACTATTTATGAATGAAAAGATTATATTAATGGTAAACATTTGGTTTTATATAGTGACTCATTAGCCATGTTTGGGTCTCAAACCGCTTTACATTGTACCCCTGATGAAGGGGCCACTTTATCAATTCTTTACTGGTAACTGACAACAAACACAGTGACAAACATTACAGACGCACACGATCAGGTATCAGCACGAGCTCCGTTCCCTGGGGAGAATTCCGACCCGATGCTGGCTCATGGCAGCGTGCAAGGGTTAATTACACAACAGTTTGCCCTCAGGTACCCGGTTTTACTCCTGGGTGGGGAGAACCAATAAGCGAAAAACCTCTTGCACAAGGATGCAACTCCAGTGGCAACCGCGTAGCTTCGAACGCTGCTCCTACCATTCGCTACGACTACAGGTCATGCGCGCAGGTCCGCTCAGTGACACAACCCCGTGCAGTAGTTGAAGCATCTCTTTCTGTCATTTTAACTACTCTAGCCTTGTTTTTTCCCCCATGCAGTCACACATGTTCTTACACTGACATTGACTCTGTGCCAGAACCTCGTGCAGTGGCTGAGGCATCGCTTTCTGTCATTTTAACTTCACTAGCCTTGTTTTCCCCCCCATGAAGTCACACATGTTATTACACTGACTTTGACTCTGTGCCAGAATCCGTGCACATGCGGGTGGAGGAGCGCTTCGGGTCCCGCCAGAGGCGGTCCACTAAAGAAGTGGCTGACCACCTGGACGTGGCCTTCACCTTTCAAGGAAAGGACGTGAACCTCAGGCTGAAGCGGAGCACGGCTGGCAAAAACATTACGCTGTTCGAGATTTCTGGAGGCCAGATTGTCAAGAAAGACGTCCCCTTCGTGGAGGCAAGTGTGCTGCGGGTGTGCAGTAATGCGGTGTGTGTGTGTGTGTGTGTATGTGTGTGTATGTATGTGTGTATGTGTGTGTATGTGTGTATGTGTGTGTGTATGTGTGTGTGTGTGTCTGTGTATGTGTGTGTGTGTATGTGTGTATGTGTGTGTGTATGTGTGTGTATGTGTGTGTGTGTATGTGTTTGTATGTGTGTGTATGTGTGTATGTGTGTGTATGTTGTGTGTATGTATGTGTGTGTATGTGTGTGTATGTGTGTATGTGTGTGTATATGTGTGTGTATGTGTGTGCGTATGTGTGTATGTGTGTGTATGTGTGTGTGTGTCTGTATGTTTGTGTATGTATGTGTGTATATGTGTGTGTATTTGTGTGTATGTGAGTGTGCATGTGTGAGAGTGTGTGTGTACACGTGTGAGTGTGTGTGTGTATGTGTGTATATGTGTATGTGTATGTGTGTGAATGTGTGTGTGTATGTGT
>JAWQFJ010021992.1:25000-27500 GCA_034096865.1 Theodoxus fluviatilis
GCACTGGGATGGGAGCTGTCGGGATCTTTTGTGACGTCAAATACACAACATTGATACTGGGAAGATCCCATAGACATCACAACTTTCTTCTCTCTTTTTTTTACACGTCTAAACGTTTATGCTACCTTAATGCAACAAATGCGCCCTGAAGCGCTCGCTGTGTGCAACGCACGGCACACAGCAAAACTCGTGACAAGATGAAGACTTGCATTCATGCAGAATGTAGCTCTCTATATATAAAAAGACTGTGGTTGAAAATAAAAGAGTACATGACAATGAAATTGAATAGAAATGTTAAATAACAAAGTACAGAAACATTGTTTAGAAAACATAGTGAAAACGATCTCGTAAACAAAACAGCTGTTAACTATTTGGATAAATTTAAAGAAATTGACAAAATATAGCAGGAAATGTAAACAACGAAAAAACAACGACAAGATAATCGTGTTTGGAACCTTGACAGTTCCATTTTCATATTCTCGTCTCTTCATCAAATAGACTTATTTTGTGTCATATTTTCATGTGAAGTACCGTGGCTAATGCAAAAGTATCGGTTGGGTGAATGAAGGAATCACTATCGCTTTCAGAAAGCAGATTATGAGAGAGTAAGGCGGGTCCTTTGGAGCAGCAGTGCAGTAGTTTCATGGAGACTGCTGGCAGGCTTACACAGGGTAAACTGTAAACGGGACCGAATACTTACAATAGGTGATCGCTAAGTTAAACACCACGCTGATATGTCAAAGAAAAGCGTGCAGCACGTAAGCTGTAATCGGACACTCGGACAGCAGACTGAAAGACCAAGCCTTATTTTTCCTGGATCCAGTAAAGGTTTGGCGGAACTCTCGCAGACATTTATTAATAAAACAATGAAGGGAGTAAAGTTGAAGATGAAAATGCATCGTGTAACACAGTTAGAGAAATGAACGAATCGGAAAAATTATGGAAGGTATGACTCACTATGCTCATTGTGCCCTACAACTCTTGAACTGCTAGAACTCAAGCACTTGAACAACACATCCGAGGAAGCTTATGTTCGTATGTCTCTTTATTCTTTGAATATAGATGCATATTTATTGATAACTCTTAGTTAATCAGATCCTTGTTTGTTCCCGAATTCCGCCGAAAGGGAAATCTACTTGATCCTGATGGGCCAAGCCTGGATATTGCCCGAGTCAGTAGGGTAGCTTTGGAACTCGCCGATGCGGGTCGCATCTTGGAAAACTTTGCACCCTCAGAGGTCAATGAGTGGTCGCGTCATAGAAGATGACCACACCACCTTTTTGCGCCCTTCCCTCTTCCTATCGAGACATTAATCCATCTCTCATTCAGGTCCACGTCATCTGCCAACTTCATGAGAACCAAGTCAAGCATGGCACGGTTGATAAGATAGAATGTCGTGTACGAGGGTTATGAGTCCCTTTTGGTTTACCATGACTAATTCTGGACTCCCTCGAGGACATGGCGAAGGAGAGTACAAACTGGAGATATCTCCAGGCGCGCTTGTGTGTGTAAGCCACATTGCTCTCTCACCACCTACATCTCCACAAGTAAGGAGACAAATAGTTAAGATCTGAAGTGATAACAGAAACATTTCAAATTTGTTAAATTGATTGTTGTCCAGATTTAGCTCACATAAATTGATATAATCGACGTGGTCAATGACGACCCATTTTGACGTTTTAAAAGATTTAGCTCTGTTTATGGTCGATTTGAGAGCATACAGACCAATGAACAACCTTTTATGTAGAAGCCAAAATTGCCACGGTGATTTTCAGCGTAAAGTTTTCATGCAGAGCTTTCTGACTGTATTCTCACCTCACCTATCCACGCCTTTGCTTCTACTCCTTGACACTTATTCCAGAGCGTGTATTTCACAAGTTCCTCCATCGACTCATACACGCTTCAAATGCCATCAAGCACGCAAATGACACGCATTATGCTTTCATGCTCTCAAAGTGACTCACACTGTTACAGAACCACGGGCTCCGCATCTTAGTTATCAAAGAATGACGATAGAGTTTACGCCCACCCGCGAGAAAAAACGGGTATCTGTAAGGCAGTGACAGCAATCCACACTGTGATGAACCATTACTGCGCCGTTGATCCAGCCTGAGTTGGGAATGTCTACTGAGAAGAGAAATTAATTTTTGCATCTGACTGTCTGTGCGCTGTCTGTCCATAGTGTATGTGTTGTAATATGTGGATTTCTTTCATTAATGCCTTCTCTAACAAAGGTTAACATGTTTAAATAAATTATTAAAAAAATATCTGGGTCTAATCACAAGCTTTTATAAACTGGTACACAAAAGGGAGAGTTTGGATTGTCAATGGGATAAATCTTTTGCTAACTGCTGCTGCTGCTGCTGCTGCTGCTGCTCCTCCTCCTCTTCTTCTTCCTCCTCCTCCTCCTCCTCCTCCTCCTCCTCCTCCTCCTCCTCCTCCTCCTCCTCCTCCTCCTCCTCCTCCTCCTCCTCCTCCTCCTCCTCCTCCTCCTCCTCCT
>JAWQFJ010021992.1:30000-38455 GCA_034096865.1 Theodoxus fluviatilis
TGCTCGGCACCGCTCGGCACTGCTCGGCACTGCTCGGCACCGCTCGGCACCGCTCGGCACCGCTCGGCACCGCTCGGCACCGCTCGGCACCGCTCGGCACCGCTCGGCACCGCTCGAATCGAACAGTATATGGAAATAACCGCTGACATGCAGCGTGAGCAAGAATCTCTCAAAACTTGCCTCAAGGGAGATATGAGAAATTAACCTATTATTGTTACCTCCTTTTGAGTGTAGTTTATCGAAATTGCTTACATCTTGCCAGCCAATTATTTCAGGCAGATGTTCTTCCACTATTTACTGGGTGGTAATCATAGGTCGAAATGTCTGCCACTGCACACATCCTTGATGGTGACTTCGCTTTCATTCTCCAAAGGCGGCCATTTTGAATGTATACACGTAGCACTTCCGTGGCGGGCTATCGAGCGCTCGATGGTGCTTCGCCTACCACTCCCGTGCAATGCCGAGTGCCCCGTGCGCTGTCAAGCTACGTATCTTGAACGGCGTACAGGAAGCTGGATCAACCATCAATGAATTAATCTATTCAATGCCAGATGTTAATGCGTTGTACAACAAACCGTGTTTCTTAAGTCAAAATTGCGATTTGACGGTAGCTGATTTTTTAATAGATGTTTTGCTCCTAAAAGAAGTAAACTTGCAATAAAAATAGCATGTACATGTATCATGTTGCGTGCAATTTTGCAATGTCTTAATTAAAATACATTCTTACCCCACTTTCTGTATAAAAAAACCCCGACGGGTAATGGACATTTTTACGTTTTGATTGGTGTGCACGGCGAGACATCATCTTTAGTACACTTATTTTGTTGACTGCTTAGCTTGCATGCTAGTTCATTTAATTGTTTGTGCATACATTCGTTTCTCTGTTCTTTTACTCATCTTTTCATTCATTACCTCCTTCTTTCTTTTCTTGTGTTTATATATTGTATTCTTGCTTGTTCGTTATTCTTTTGTTCGCTAGTGTATTTTCATCTTTTTTCGTTTGTTCTTTTGATTATTTGCTCCTTCTCAGTCCACGAAAACATGTCAGTTTCTCCACTAGTTTCTGACACCTTGGTCCAAAATCTAGTTGTTAATTCCGTCGTACACGAGGCGATTCCACATGCTCCACACGTTCCACACGTTCCACACGTTCCACACTGACACCTTCAAGGTGTGATCAAGGCCGCCAATCGCGGTTCGCAGTAGTGGAGCAAGAGCATCAGTAATGCTCAGCGATAGGAAGATATATTTGTCGTGTGGAACGTGTGGAATCGCCTCGTGTACGACGGGTTTTAAAGCCCTCACCCGCTGTCGCTAGCGACAAGCGCTAGCAACAAGCGCTAGCAACAAGCGCTAGCGACATTCGATGCTGTGCGGATCCTAGAGCTGCATCATCGGGCAAGATGCTTAACGCGCATTGCCTCTTCCCACCCAGGAGTAATACCGGGCACCTGAGAGGGCACCTATGGCACACTGTAGTGTGGTGTACCTTTGTGCGCGGCCTGGAGTCAGTCAGCATAGGGTTGGAAAGCTCCCCATAAAGTGGAGATGGTGCTCGTCCCTGTGTACGTTCTGTCTATCAATGTGCTTACCGTCACGTGCCAGTGAAGAATTGATTCAGTGACCCACTGATCACATGGTAAAGCGTAAAGCGGTTTAAGTCCCAGAAATGAGTGATACGGTGCTATTAAAGAGGCTAGGCTGATACCACACTTGCATCCTCGCATTGCCTCTTCTGATTTGGGAGTGAGCCAGGGGCCCTGTGAGGGCAGTGCTGACACACTGGGGTGATAATATTATTAGCAACTAGTATTAGACCGCTATGTAGAGCCAGCACTGTTAGTGTTACCTTCACATCGTGCCTCCGTGTCTGCAGACAGCCGAGGATGCAGGCCCACTGACGGAGAACTACAAGGGTGGTAACAACAGTGTGGACTCGGCCAAGTCATTGGAAGGCTTCTCCGCCTGGGTCAACCAGCAGTCGCAAGTGCCGAAGGCCGACCACTACATGCTCTTCACCAAGTCAGTTGTCTCCCCTGGACTTGCCATCCCACTTATGCGCGTCTGCATCGTGTTCACGGCGACTTAAAGGAAATGTAGATTAAAAGAAGACGATCCAAAAGAAGCACAGAAAGAAAACAGGAGACGGCGGCGGTGAAAGAAAAGGAAGAGGAGGAGGAGGAGGAGGAGAAGGGATGGAAAAGGAGGTAGAGGAGGGTGGGGGTAGAGACTGAGGGTGGAAAAAGGGAGAGGAACAGGAGGCGGAGGAGGCGGAGGAGGACGACGACGACGACCGCGAGGAGGAGGAGAAGGAAGTGGAGGAGGAAGAGAAGGAGAAAGAAGAAGAGAAAGAGGAGGAGGAGGAGGAGCAGCAGCCGTATAAAAATATAATGATAATAACAATAATAATAATAATAATAATAATAATAATAATAATAATAATAATAATAATAATAATAATAATAATAATAATAATAATAATAATAATAATAATAATAATAATAATAATGATAATAAGAATAATAACAAGAAGAAGAAGGAAGAGCCGATGGAGGAGCAGCAGCAGGAGGAGAAGCGAAAGAAAGTAGAGAAGGAACAGCAGGAGCTCGAACTTTCCCATGTCGTGTACAAGGAGGCAATGAGGAAGGCCTTGGGATAAGAACTCATAGGCCGCTAGTTTGTATTCTGCTCGTATGCAACGTGCAGTTTGAAGTCACTATTTGCGATAGTCTTCGCCTTTTTGTAATTATTTTAAATATTTTAAGTTCCATAACTAGGTTTTAGATCATGTGTATGTACAATACATCTATTTATGTTAATCTATTGTAAAAATATAGATATCTGAAGATACTGTTGTAATTGTTCTTTCAGCTACGATTTGACCTACGAAGGCAGTTCCAACACTATAGGTATGAAGTTTTTTTTTAATGTCTTTTGTTTTCCGATACGTGTAATTCATCCTTGTAAATTTTAAACGTTTAGTCCACTTTTGAATAAACCCCACAACGAATATTTCGAATGGAAAGCACATATCTGTGTTTTATCGTTGGTCAACAAGGATTGAAAACCTAGCCTAGAGGCTCAGTAATTCACACATATTTGAAATCAGTCACACGCATACACTTTAATCTTCGAGAAATCGAGTACAGCATGATTCATTTCCTCTTCTGACGAAGTTTTCTTACTAATGGATGAAACCTATTTGCACTTACTTGGAATGAACATGTCGTTGAAGAAAACTGCGTACCCTTTACTTGTCTTTGACCCTTCGTAATTAGTTTCTCACGGGAACTTTTCCCCCTGCTGCTCTTTTCCATTAAAAGCACCGTATTGTAGAGGCTTAGATCGCTGGGAGAGTTTTGGAGCACATCTCCAGGAAAGTCATTACGGTGTCAATATTTTTTTTTCTGTAGCTTTACAGAAAATTCCGTATATATCACATGCGTCATTAACATGGTAGTTTTTCTTGAATTTGCGTGAAAAACTGAACGATGTTTGTGGCTGAAAGAAAAATTTTGGGTTTACTTTTACATTTCAGCGTAATTTCCCCTTGCCTGGCCACATATTTGTATGATCATTATTTTCCTCTTCCGTCTACCCAGGACTGGCATACATCGGTAGCATCTGCAGCAATCCCAACTACGCCACGTCCCTGATTGAGGACTTCTTCACAGCCACAACGGCCCAGATCAGCTCCCATGAACTTGGCCACAGGTAGAGCATGTTCTTCACTGATTCCTGGCTAATTTTCACCAAGTCTGGGCAAATCTTTAGTTTCTTAATGGTTTGTCGAAACCAAGATAAAATCTCGCAAGCAAAGAGCATTTGTAATATGGATTCGATCGGCACCATGCCCATACCGTAAGTGTCCAATGGCTGTAAATGTACACAAAGCGACATGTTTCTTTCGCCATCTACAGAAGAATCTAATACAAGCAATACTCTTCTACTGCTTGAAAAGTGCAGTCAAACACTGTTCCTACGACGATCGCTCGGGATATCGGTTGTCCGACCCAAACACCCTCCACACACGTTTTTTCACAATAGTAGTATTTTTCCCTGGAGCGTAACCATTGTTTCTTTCTCAACACGAGGAGGCTCGTCTCAAATTCGCCACGTGGGAGCTGTCACGTGGGCACTGCATGACAAATACGCGCCCCCCGATTGGCTGGCGATGCTCGCGGTGGGTGGGGCTGCGTACGGTTAATTGTATTTTTATCTTTCACTCCCCCTTTTCTGTTTTCAGTGCGCTGTCATATAATCTCAAAATAAAAACCAGTGTCATCGTTTATCTCTATAGAAACTTACATGTTTAAAGATACGTATCTTTAAACATGTACATGGTATTTACTGTGTATATGGAATTTTCACGCCTAGTCAGCACATTGTCCAGAATGCGAAAAATTCTGGCGTTTGTTAAACTTTTTTGTGTATTTGTGTATTTGTTTGTTTGTTGTTTGTTTGCTTGTTTGTTTGTTTGTTTGTTTGCTTGCTTACTTGTTTAGACTGACCAAAGGTTTTGAAGAAAAAACCTGACTGAAATGTTAACAAAGAATCCTAATAGTCCCGTGTGGCGAAATCACCCCCTTCCCCCTTTGGATTAGGTTATTTACTTATTATGGCTCCGCCGGCCGTAGATGATAGTGAAATATCATGGTTTCCACCAGCCGTAGCTTAAGGCCTCCGCGAGGCAACCAAAGTCTCTTGCCACGTTGCTTGCGGCCGGTTGCTTGCCATGTAGCAGGCAATGCTGGAGACTGCAGCTCGCACACGCTTCCACTGTGATTTTTCACCTCTCGCCACGTTGCGAACACGTCGACCCGCGGACACATGGTTCTGCGTGTGACCTGCATTTCAAAATTTAAAATATACGAGCTTTCACGACCTATGGATGCATTCAACATACAGCTTTGATAAATTAATGCTGTTCATGGCTTACATTTTCTTTGGATGGGGTTTCTAGTGTCCCCGAATTCAGCGTTTTCTGTGCAAAGCGAAGACGTCCGCCATTAAATGTGCAATAGCCGTGAGTACACGAGAACGAGGCTCTTGGTGGATTCACAGAGAGTGGCACGCCACTGACCCCAAAACTAGAACAGGTCTAAACTCGAGCAACTCAGTTGCTGGTGGCGTAGAAAGTTTCTATGCTCGCCAACGGGTAAAGTGTTTTCCATTGGATGGAGGGAGAACGCTACTGAAGACTTGACGAGGGGAGGAGCCTTGTCTTATATGAGGGTCCGGCGATTGACTGGAAAATGACCAAGTTTCACTCTCATCCATGCAGAAACTATAAATGTGTCTGCAATCCAGTGGCCGCGGTGGCGAAAACGACATCAAGACCTAACGCCGTACCGAGGATTACGTCACTCTTCCCAGCCAGAAGTTGCGTCATTCCTCGTCACTCCAGAAGAGACGCCGATGGTGGTGTCATTCTTCACGCCAAGATATTACGTCATCCTTCCTCCCTGCACTTCACGTTGAGAGGAGATACCAAGCTAACAACGCCCGAGTCATCTCCTGCCCTTGAGACGCGCGGAGCCGTCCATACATAACGAATACCGACAATTGAGAGAAAAGGCAGAAGCCTTTTTGAAAGAATACAAATTGGTTTGCTGTGGTTGTGCTTGTGATCAAATACAATTGCTTCCCCCTTCCCCTTCCCCCAATTCTTCTCTCCGTGCATCAAGAACCGCTGTGACGAAGATTCCCGAGGGTGAGGGGCCCTCGTGTCGTCTGAGCGGTTGAACCACGTTTGACACGCAGCTCGTTCAGTGAGCAGCAGCCGAGACAAGAGTGAAGGACTGTCAGATAAGTTACCTTTTATCGGCTGGCGGGCCATTCCTTCTCTTACATGATTATGATTGATTATGAGTATTGTTGTTGTTGCTTGATTTATCCCTCGCGTTAACGTTGATTCATTCATCCATCACCCTGGCATGGTAATTAAAACCTTTTGACAATTTGACCTATGACCTCACCGTCTTTCTGCCTCGTGTTTGTCTTTGATAGAATGACTGTGTGAGAGAGTGTCACAAGTGGATCATAGTGAATTCCCCTAGACCTTTGACCTTTCAGTAAAACGAGCTGGTCCGGCTTGCGACATCCCGAATGAGGTCTACGACAAATTGATCCGCCTACTGATTCTATTGAGAAACGTGTCCATTAACATCATTCACCGTAGCTCTGTAGACTATTCTGGGTACTTCTTTTTTTGTTGCCTGATAAATGGCAGGGGCAGTCTTTAAATATAATTGAACGAGTGAAAATATTTGCGCATCTCTATCTTTAATACGTTTATTTCATGCGTTTTATTGTTGTTCATGTAATCCTTTTATGGAAAAAATGAGTAGGCATCAAGTTTGCGTCATGGACTGACCATTATAGTGTCACGCTCACGATAACTTAGGGACAGAAAGATGGCACTGCCGGCACCTTTTTCGCAAATACGAGTTTTCACATCAATCCTGCATCGAAATTATTGCCCTGGGAACTTGCTACTTTTGAATAGCTAACAACGACAGTGTGTGTGTGTGTGTGTGTGTGTGTGTGTGTGTGTGTGTGTGTGTGTGTGTGTGTGTGTGTGTAGAGAGAGAGAGAGAGAGAGAGAGAGAGAGAGAGAGAGAGAGAGAGAGAGAGAGAGAGTATCAGTGTGTGTGTGTGTGTGTGTGTGTGTGTGTGTGTCAGCGTCGGTGTGTGTGCGTGCGTGTCAGTGTGTGTGTGTGTGTGTGTGTGTGTGTGTGTGCGCGCGTGTGCATATGTGTGTGTGTGTTTGTGTGTGTGTGTGTGTGTGTGTGTGTGTGTGTGTGTGTGTGTGTGTTTGCGTAAGTGTGGTGAAGGTAAAAGTGGAAAGCGCTAGAAGGCCCAGACATGGATTTCAACTCGCTTCATAAAACCGCTCCCCTTCATTGTAAGTAAAGTAGCCTTTGTCATATACACTGCGCCATCTATCACATCTCAGCACCCTAGATTATATTGTTCTCACTTGCACTGTGTTGCACTCTGACGCATTGTACAGCACACTCTTGCAATGTATTGCAATCTAATACCCAGTGGTGTACTGCACTGAAGTGTACTGGCTTTTTCAGCTTGAATTCGCAGCACGATGGTGATTTACGCGGCTGTTCCAACAGTGACTTCTACAACATGGGAGCGTTCCTCGGGGACCCCCCTGCAGGCAAACAGTACAACCCGTGGAGGTTCTCCTCTTGCTCCATCAGCGCCTTCAAACAGAAGCTGGCCCAGTGAGTGTGACCACAGCTGGAGAGAAAGAAGGGAGGGGGTGTGGGGTGGAAAAATAAGGAATGAATAAAAAAAAAAAACCAACCCAACAAAAAAAAAATAAAAGAAAAAGATTATAACAAACGAAAGTTTTTGCGTGTGTATACATCCTTCGATGTGTACACATCAAAGACTAATAAAGAAAACTTTTAAAAAAAAAAAAATAGAAAAAAGAATGGAAATACAAGACATAAAAGGAAGAAAAAAAAAGAAAAACAAAACTAAAAAAAACGAATTTGAACAAGAAGAAAAACCTGAGGAGATAATGTAGTAGGAGCAACTGGAATGCGGCGAGGTTGAAAGAGGGCGAGAGAGGGGCGGGGGCAGGAAGAGGGGGTAAGAGAGAATAGGTTGGGGGGAGAGGAGAGAGAGGAGATGGAGAGAGAGGGAAGGAGGGGTGTGGGCGGGGGGCGGGGAAGGAGAGGGGAGAGGATGAGGGGGGTAAGAACGTAGGGGGGGAGGGGGGAGAGAGGGAGGAGAGGGGGGAGGAGGGAGAGGTAGGAAGATATGGGGATAGGGGGAGGAGGGAGGAGGGAGAGGGGGAGTGGTAGGTAGGGGGATGTTCGCGGCTTGATGCTCTTGCTTGCTGGTTGAGGGGTACTTCCACGCGAGTATGTTCATGGTGCGGCTGTGAGGTAGGGGGATGGAGCTTGGAATATGGGTAGTTGGGATTGGAGGGGGGGGGCTGGGGGCGTGTGTGAGGGGGGGGGGCAGAAGGGGGTTGGTGGTGAATGGGGGGGGGTCTGTGTTGTGTTGGTAGTGTTTTGTTGGGTAGTGTGGGTGACCGAGGGTGAGGTGGTAGGGTTTTGGTTTGGTTTTGTGGTAGGGGCTGGGGGGTGCAGCGCGTGATTGTACTGTCTTATTTATTGTGGGGGGGGGTTTATTCGTATTCGTTCTTTTTGTTGTGGTCTGTTGTTTTGGTTCTGTTAATAGTTGGGGGTGGTAAGTTTTTTTTTTCTGGCTGTAGACAGGTACTTTTGTTTTGGTTGGTGTTTCTTTTTTACCAGTTTGATTGACTTGGGAGGGATTAGGTAGGACTAGTTGAGGGTACGTTTTGGATTTGGTATTAGAACCTGTGGCTGATAACGAATGGTTGGCGTATGTTTTACTGGGGTAGAGGGAGATACGTCACTATTTTCGGGCAGGTGAGCGAGTTATGGGAGGAGATGTCATGCAA
>JAWQFJ010021993.1:0-11398 GCA_034096865.1 Theodoxus fluviatilis
AGTCTTCTACATTCATTGACTTAACAGCAGAAATTATGGGTAACCTTTTACAATGTTTTAGATCGTAATCGTAAGATTTAAACGACTCGCCCGTGAACGGCGCAATTAGCGGATCATCACTCATCAGCTGTTCGCATCCAACCCTCACTGTCATCCTCTCCCACCTCTCGATCACTCGCAGCTTGAGAGGTCGGCATTCTTGAGCTAATTACAGCTTGCCTGATCACTTCATCTAAAGTTTCCTCATCATCTTCATCTTCGGCAGCTGAAGGATTAAAATCCTCAAACAGATTTCGCGATCGCGACATGTTGCCTCGAGCGTCCACTTCCACCCTCGGATAGCCCATAATTTCTACTATACCGCACATAAAATCGCCCTGATTTTTGATTGGCCAAGCTGAAGACTGTAGAGAAACCTCTTCTGCATGAACTGGAGTCAGTAAACGTAGAGTTATATGATAGGCTTGTACTTTGGAGAGAGTCAGAACGCACGTGGTGTCTGAAGGCGAGCGCGCGGCAATTGCCGAAACTGGCCGAAATTGTACAGAAAAAAGTAATGCCGGTCCGTAGAGTGAAAAATCAGAAGATTTTTCATGCCAGGCGAAAATCGTAAAAATTACGATTTTATCGTTTCATGCCAGGCGAAAATCGTAAAAATTACGATTTTATCATACAAGTGCACAGGTCTGTATCTACTCCACGTATTTAGATATAGATCAGTGTCTACGCGAAGAAAACACAACGTAACCACGGTAACCACACACGGTGTGTGCGTGAATCACTGAATGAGTACGAATGCACATGTCTGGGTTGAACATCTATAATACACTTCCTCCTCTGTGTGACTGTGTGAGTGTTAATTCAGCGTCTATGACATGCCAAAGGAAAGCAAAGCATGTCATAATAGGAGCTTCCTGAACCTATCCATCATGTTTAAAATATATGGTTGATTGTTCCTGGGCCGATAGCTTAGAAATGGATTTACATGCTTTACAAACACTCTGTCATTGCAATTCTCTAATGGCTCAGCTGGTAGAGCGTTCGACTCTTGGTCATGCATGACCAGGTTTGATTCTGCGCTGAAACTTTTTTTTTCTTCTCTTTTTTCGAGAGGTTGTGGTTTTGTTGTGTTTTTATGTGTGTTTTCCCCCTCTTTTCTCGAGAGGTTGCGGGTTCGAACCCAATCTTTTCTTAAATGCCAAAACCTGGAGGTTCAGCGCCAGCGGTTTTTATGATTATATAAATCGCTAATTCCCATTCTGAAGCGTATCCAGGCATCTCGAAATACTTTTTTGTCTAATGCATAAAGGTAAGGCTCTATACCACGTTCAAACTTTACTAATTTGTAGGATAGAGTAGTTAAAATGACAGAAAGAGATGCTTCAACCACTGCACGGGGTTGTGTCACTGAGCGGACCTGCACGCATGACCTGTAGTCGTAGCGAATGGTAGGAGCAGCGTTCGAAGCTACGCGGTTGCCGCTGGAGTTGCATCCTTGCGCAAGAGGTTTTTCGCGCATTGGTTCTCCCCACCCAGGAGTAAAACCGGGTACCTGAGAGGGCATACTGTTGTGTGATTTACCCTTGCACGCTGCCATGAGCCAACATCGGGTCGGAATCCTCATCAGGGAACGGAGCTCGTGCTGGTATCTGATCGTGTGCGTCTGAAATGTTTGTCACTGTGTTTGTTGTCAGGTGCCAGTAAAGAATTGATAAACTGGCCCATTGATCAGGGGTACAATGTAAAGCGGTTTGAGACCCAAACATGGCTAATGAGTCACTATATAAAACCAAAGTTTTACCATTAATATAATAGGCATATTTTCATTCATAAATAGTTACGAGAAAACAACACGTTCATTGAGGAACTCTTAAATGTTTTGCAGTAATGTAATGTTCAGGAGAACAATTACGTAAACAAAGTGCGCTCATGACTTTTCTTATCGTTGGCTCAAAAACTGTTTTGGTGACTTTAGCCTTGTTTCCCACACACGATGTCACGTGTCAAATGTCACGCGATCAGGCAAAAGGTACATAAAGTAATCGGAGCCAAACGGCGGAAAACGCAAGTAAAGTGTCTGATCCGATGTTTGTCGAAGTTGAGATTTGACAGTTTCTATCTTCTGTGAACGTTTGTCTAGCATCTCCAAAAGTTTTGAAAATAGTGGCAGCTTACCAAAAAAATCCACAGTTTTAGATAAGTGCTCACCTTTCCGGATGATCTGAAAAGCAGCGACTCTGCAAGGGTTGGATTTAAAAAATGGAATCTCCCACAGCATCGTAACTGGTGCATGTTACGTCATTCTGAAATCGCCAGACTGGTATGTGCTTCCTCGGAGCTTTCACATTTAATCCTGTTTTACAATAACTTTGTCGACCGCTTTTAATTCTCTTTGCTGAGGATTGTTTACACTCACTGCCTTTGTCAAATTCAACTGTAGGGTATTTGTCTCAAAACGACTAATTTACGGGTTGCCGACTACTCTTGCGTAACGCTGAAATGGTCGTTATCGGCAACATTTCCGGACACTGTACCTGAGGTACTCTGTCCGATCGGACAGAGTACCTCAGTTTGAAATCTCGGCATTTTGAACGAGAACGAGACCGCAGCCGCCACTCCGCCTGACTGAATTCGCACGCCCGGGGAGTTATGCTAAGATCCGGCCGCGTTACTGTATCTGCGTTTTGTGACAAACGTCTTGCTCGGCGGTACTGTACTCCATGCACCTTAACCGTCCACGTGATTCGGGTGTAATCTTAAGCTAAACGACGTTTATTGGCTCTGTTGAAATGGTCGAAGTCGGAAACATTCGGAACGTCGTTTAGCTTAAGATTACACCCGAATCACGCGAACCGTTAAGGTGCATGGAGTACAGTACCGCCGAGCAAGACGTTTGTCACAAAACGCAGATACATTTTAACGCGGCCGGATTTTAGCATAACCAAAGATTGTAACCTATTATCTTTGGCATAACTCCCCGGGCGTGCGAATTCAGTCAGGCGGAGTGGCGGCTGCGGTCTGAGCTGAGCGCTATCATCGGTATGTCACGTGACTGTAAGGACGAGATTTCAAACTGAGGTACTCTGTCTGATCGGACAGAGTACCTCAGGTACTCTGTCCGATCGGACAAAGTACCTCAGGTACAGTGTCCGGAAATGTTGCCGATAACGACCATTTCAGCTTTTTTATCGGTTTTTTATCATTCCTGTACCAATTTGAAGCTATAATTATGTTGTTTTTCATTATACTAATCACTCCAAGTCTTCAAATCTGACTTTTTGCCTTTTGTTGGGTCAGGTCACTTATGACTGGCCATGGCGAAACCAGTCCTAACTCGAACAGAAAAGTGTCCTATGAGGTTTATTACGTTCATCGAGCTTTGGGTTATCATCCCTTTATCAAGTGATCGAAAGAAACTGCACTGTCTGACTGTACCTGCAACTCCAACATCGAGCTTTGGGTTACCATCCTTTTATCAAGTGATCGAAAGAAACTGCACTGTTTGACTGTACCTGCAACTCCAACATCGAGCTTTGGGTTGTCATCCCTTTTCAAGTGATCGAAAGAAACTGCACTGTTTGACTGTACCTGCAACTCCAACATCGAGCTTTGGGTTGTCATCCCTTTATCAAGTGATCGAAAGAAACTGCACTGTTTGACTGTACCTCCAACTCCAGTTTACCACACTCAACTCTACCACAACAGTCACACAGTTTCCCTTTCCACTTTTCTTTTCGATTTAACTCCAACTCCAGTCTATTTCAGAAGTAACATAGTTTACCCTTCTACTTTTTCTGTTCGATTGAGGTCCAACTCCAGTCTATTTCAGAAGTAACACAGTTTTCCCCTTGCACTTTTCTGTTTGATTGTAATCCGACTCCAGTCGACCTCAACAGTCCTAACTCGCACATGGCGATGCGGCGCTCTACGCAGAACCACGCGATGAGGATCAATCTGGGTCAGCTACGTTGTTTTGCAGAACTGCACCCCAGGTCACGTCGTGACCTCGAATGATTTGCCTGAAAAACACATCCAAATGCGCGAAGATCAACTACATAATGTCTCACCTCCCCTGTACAGCATCTCTTTAGGAAAACTTTAGACACCATTTTGTCAGAATTGCCACTGGCTTATTCGCGGAGTCAGGCGAACCTGTTTCCTTCTTAAGTTGTTTGCCCCATCTTGCTGCTATTCCTACGGCAGACCCATTCCTGGCCAGTGCATCCTTTACAGAGCGAACACTTCCTCCGCGCCATGTCATCTCGGCACTTCAACCTACCATGGACATTGGATCCATGAACCTACCTACTACGTCCACCTCATGCACGTCTTTGTGGAACGGAAATGACGTCATCAGAGGAAGCCAGCCGGCCAGGAGGCAGAGAAGGAGAGAATACTTCATCGTCACCATTGTCCAGCTGTAACAGGAAATAGTGAATAAAGGAATGAACAACAGAGCGAACGAACGTATTAATGAATTTCCTAGACGAATGAACGAACGTGCGATCAAAAAATGGAACGAGAAATATCAACGAACGTTCAAATGAATGAATTAATATGTGATTGCATTATTAATGGAGGAATCAATTAATCATATGTATTGTATCTATTGTTAAAGTGAGAGAAGTAAGGTGGAGTGAATTGGAAAAAGATCGTGAGCGAGCGAGTGAGCGAGCAAACGATTAACTGGAAGGGACAGACGGATGAATGGATGAATAGATAGATGGATGGATGGATGGATGGATAGATGAATGGATGGATGGACGAATGGATGGATGGATGGATGATGGATGGACGGATGGATGAATTAGATGGATGGGTAGATGGATGGATGGATGGATGGATGATGGATGGATGATTGGATGGATGGATGGATGGATGGATAGATGGATGGATTGGATGGGTAGATGAATGGATGGATGGATGGATGAATGGATGAATGGATGAATGGATGGATGGATGGATGGATGGATGGATGGATGGATGGATGGATGGATGGATGGATGGATGGATGGATGGATGGATGGATGGATGGATGGATGGATGGATGGATGGATGGATGGATGGATGGATGGATGGATGGATGGATGGATGGAGTTTTAACGGCCTGTCTAACTGATTTCAAAAAGTCATCAGAGCCGGTTAGAAGAATCGCATAAGGAGACAAGGTGGTCGCCTCGTACATCCCAACCCACAGGGGAATGGACAAAACAGAGAGAAAATGAAGAGAGTAAAAGACAGTGTAAACTTTAGCAATGTAAGGTCAAGAGCAGAAAAGGAAAAAGGTGCAACTTTTACACTCCTAAAAACTTCACACCTGCAAAAGATAATGTCTGAATGGAACACGTGTCAGAAAAGGTGTAGGTCCATCATATAAAAATGTAAACCAAGCAGTTCATTTCTTGAGAGAGATGACAAAATGGAAAAGACTGAATGGAGGAAAAGTAAGTTTAAATATAAAAAAGGGGAAAAGGTGTAGAAAATGTAATGTAGCTGAAGTAGATCAAATCATTTTCGTGATAAAGTAACATGTTCCCAACAACTGTCTGTTCTACAAAATACTGTTGCTATCTCAAGCAAAGGTTATGTTTAATACTTTCCCATATCTGATAGAAACTGTTCATAAACATAGTGGGTTAAAAAACGCTCTTATTTTCAAGACTCATTCGGTATTCGTAATGAAATAAAATTCGAAATGAAATAACCGTAACCATGTAAAATGATGTTATGAACAAAGTTATTGGACTACTTTTTTTCGACAACTGTTGCAATCCAACTATTTCAGTAAACATGCTGAGACATCAACGATACACGCCAAGTTTTCGTAACACTTAAAGAGAATTGTCTACGATGCAGTTTTCCCATAACTAATATTCTCACTAAACTTTGTGGGTGAAGGGTTTTACGGATGTGCAAATCTAATTATTTCACATAAAATCCTATTCTTTTTTCATACTGTTTAATAGTAGGAATATTTTACTGTGCAGGAGAAACAAGGGTAAAATACGGAAAACAGTTTTCGAGAAAACGCTGTGTAAAGTTACCACCGCATTTAGTCACGTATACATTTTATCTTGATCTTTACGTCATTGTAAAACGTTTAACCATGGTAGCTCAGCTGGTAGAGCACTTCGGGCGCTAACCGAAAGGTCGCGGGTTCAGTCCCCGCCTATTGTCTTACTTTTTCCCTGTCTGTCCCACGCAGGGCTTCGGCTCTGTACGTAAAACGTTAAGATTTCCTCAATGAACGCGTTTTTTCTTCTGGAAAATGCATGGATAGATGAATGCTATTGTGGTTGAAATATATAACTTTGTCATTTTTCGTACTTTTGCTTTATTTTCTCATACTCATGCACGGTACATACATGGATATTTTGTCTGCTCTTTATAGACATAATTATCGGTCAAAAACACCAACTTCATAAGAATGAGAAAAATGAATAACAGCAATCGTATCAAGAAAGAGACAAATCACAGTTTGTTGTCTGTCGATAATTTTAGTTCTACTGAAACCTTAAGAACATTTCCGGATGACGGGTAAACGACAAACTATTTCATGTCCATACACGACGTATTCACATGATACCCATACGAAAGTTTCTAAGTAAAAATCAAATAAGAGTTCGATTTCGAAGGCAGGATAAAAAAGTTCCCATGGAAGTAATTACAAAGACAGTCCTATAACTGATGAGATACTGAATCGCTGAACGTGCCTGATGGGACCGTGAAAACTGTTTCTGAAATATGTGATGTCTCGCTTGGGAATTGCCATTTTCACAGGCAAAATCTCTCTGTCTCTAGCGCTCTGCGTGTCTGTCTGTCTGTCTGTCTGTCTGTCTGTCTGTCTGTGTGTCTGTCTGACTGTCTGTCTGTCTGTCTGTCTGTCTGTCTGTCTGTCTGTGTGTCTGTCTGTGTGTCTGTTTGTGTGTCTGTCTGTGTGTCTGTCTGTCTGTCTCTCTGTCTGTCTGTCTGTCTGCCTGTCTGTCTGTGTGACTGTCTGTATGTCTCTGTCTCTCTCTGTCGCTCTCTCTCTGTCTCTCTCTCTCTCTCTCTCTCTCTCTCTCTCTCTCTCTCTCTCTCTCTCTCTCTCGTATCGACGACTGCAATGCAACACCACTACATCGCATCATCCCAAGTAATGAACTATTGCCGATGGCAACGAACACAGGATTCTCCCATGGAAATAAAAAAGAGAGAAAAGAACAAAACTCTGCAGCCAACTTACCCTGAGCGACCCCGACTTGCGGAATGGAGGAAAGCAGACCCGGGGTGGACTGTCTGAGGTACGACAGGGCTCGGATCCCTTGGCAAAGAGTTTATAAGCGAAACCCCAGCTCTACCCCCACCGCCATCAGAAACCTCCACCCTCCAACCCCAACTCCCAATGAAAACGTTTCAGGCCAAGCCGAATGATTCTTGGTGAGTCAGTCGGCGATGATGGTGAAGAGGTTTGGTTTTCAATCTCGACATTGTCTGATGCTTTTGTTGTTGTTGTCGTCGTCGTTGTCGTTGTTGTTACTTCATTTTTCACTGAATATTTGTCAACATTCACTTCTTGAAACCGCCCAGTTTTACCCCCCGGTCATCGTGCTATGCTATTGCATCTCATTTCCAAGGGAAACAAGCTCAACGCACCTAGGTTAAACCTTCATAGTTCTCCACATCGGGCCTCTTAGGTACCCGTTTTTACTACCGGGTGTGGAGGAGCAATATGAATTGAGCACTTTGCTTAGATACACGTATGCAACTCTACGTACCCCTGTGGGTGGGGGTAAGAATAGGCCCACTGCGTCTACCAACACCGATCCATACAAGGCAAATGGCTAGGTAAATTGAAACGAGGTGCTCTTACACTAACCGGCTGTAGCGAGTTTGTGGTCAGTGGCCATACATAGCCTACAGAGTCTTATAGACCACAACGCCTCGTGCTTTCATTCACTTCCTGTAGTTTGGGGTAAGAATGGACCAGCTGTAGGTTGGGGGCAAGAATGGACCGGCTGTAGGTGGGGGGTAAGAATGGACCCACCGCCGTCTCCCTACGCGATTGGTAAAAGTGATTAACGAGGGAAATGACTCGCCCTTGCTCGTACCATCTCTGGCGAATTGGTGGTCATTGGCCTTACATAGCCTTCAAAGGCTGATTGGCCGTTACGCTTTCTTTCCTTCATTCATCCGTTAATTCATCCGCTTGTTTGTTCGTTTATTCGTCCGTTTGTTTGGGTTTTTTCCACCAGCACGAAAATATGCTTATTACGTATTCTAAAATAAATAAAATGACCATGAACTCTTAAATCCTCATTTCTAATACGTGCATGCTCCTTCGGGAGGTGGAGCTATTTCCTCGAAGACAGAGATGCGACCGGGCATGAGAAACAAGGCTACAATACGAAAAGTAACTATGGAGAAAACTCTTAGTGAATTCATCCGCGCACTATGTCAAAAGGGTCATTTTCCTGATGTTTCCGTCACTCAACAAATTTTAAGATTCCCATTATTGACATGCTGTTTTGTTCTGGAATGTGCATAAACTGATAAGCAACATTGCGATTGAAATATTTCATTTTGTCATTTTTCTTACTTGAGCCTTGTTATCTCACGCACAGTCAGAAAGTGTTGACAGAGTAGTGGGGTTTTGTGCCTGCCTGCCTGCCTGCCTTTAAATCTGCAGGCTAGTTGTGTCGGGGTAAACGCTTTGAGCTAGGTTGACTAACGAAGAAGTTATCCTCGCGGCCTAATCGATGTTTGGTCAGTGCCCATGCTTGAGTGGAGGTCATGTCACTCTATCGTCTTCCACCGCATTACCTCAGCTCGCCATGGGCCTCTAAGTTGTCCGCCTCAGTGGTCGCCTCACCTCGGGCCATCCTCATCGTCCGCTAGGAAGGACACCATTGTGAAAGTATTTTCAATCATGCAAACATGGTAGAGGTGACACTTACATTCTTTCAGGAGGTCGCACTCAGATTGTGTGTGGTTCAACGTCACGTCGGAGTCACTAGACCATGACATGATAAGTTCGCAGAAAGCGGTTTGAGTTTCCGTAGATGCATTAATGACTATAACGAGTAGGTGTGTGTGTGTGTGTGTGTGTGTGTGTGTGTGTGTGTGTGTGTGTGTGTGTGTGTGTCGCGCGCTCGCGTATGTTTGTGTGTGTTCGTGCTTGTGAGCGCGCGCGCGCGCATTCATGGGGGTGTTGGAGGATAGCTGATATTTTGACACGGAAAGAAATTTGCGTGAAGCGCAAAGACATTTATGTAAGACGCCAGGAAGTAAGGTCGCCGTGACCAGGGACTGGGATTTTTCCCTGGACAGATCTAGCGCCGCGCATGCGCCGGCGCCCGTACACACACGAAGGTAGCCCACGCTATCATTGGAGCTCCAAGCAGAGAGCCAAGCACACGACGTCCCGTTCTGTCTGGCGAGTAAAATTTGTTTTTCTCAATTCAATTCAATAATTCGACATGCGAATACGTTTCGGCTCATTGGTTCTTATGTAAGCTTCTGTTTCGGTAATGTGAAGCTGTTCCTTGTGCAATCCACGTCTTCCAAACACGCAGATTGTTAATCCGTTTACGTCTGACCCGTTCATATAGTATGTAACGCATTTGGTCTGTAACGTGTGATCGGACATGCACAAGCATGGTTCACTGCGTTTGTGTGCAACATAAGAAACTGTTGTCATCATGAGACAGCTGTTCGTCTCCTTTATCCTGGTGGATCGATGTCATTCTCTCAGTATTTTATTATGATTATAGTACTACAACAACGCTGGGTACCGTCTCAGCGTCTGGCGTGCCTGTTGTTAGTTTGGCTGGCGGGAGGCCGTCTGCTCAGACAACACCATGTTCTTCGGTCAGCAGTTCGTGCACCATATCTATGATCGGCTCCTCTAAATTGGCATCTTTTTCATCTTCGTCCTCTTCGCACAAAGGAGCACATCGTCCTTCCCCTCTGCTCCTTCCTTCGTAGCGATGTCTGCAAATTCCTCGTTGTCCCCCTCCAACGCAATTACTCTGTGCTACGCGTGGAGGCAGAGTCTGGCAGTGCCTTATCCTCTCCTCAGTCAGAGACAGGGACGATCTACAATGTCCTCCCTAGATTGTAAGAGAACTAGACTACCTCATAGCGATGGCGACAACACATGGGTCGGCTCACGCCGTCCTTCCCCTAACCCAACCCCGGGTTCCGCGCTGGATTCCTGTCATGCTGGCTAGGGCCCCTCGCCCCCCTCCCCACCCCCCACCCCCACCCCCTACCCCTTCCCCCCACCCCCTTCTTTTCCACTGGCTTGTGTTGCCACAGCTAGCGATAGCTCCGGTTTCCTTTTTAATTCAGGCATTTTGTTGTATCGGACAACGCTTGTTGTACGTTCAGATTGTTGTGCGCGATGGTCTTGCAGCTGCTTTGTGCATCCAGAACCACAATTGGTCCCTCTGGGACTATCTCTCTCCACTTGAACCGGAGTCAGTGGTGACTCTGGCACAGTTCACGAAGGATGCACAATAGGCGTGACCTTTGATCACATAGATGATAGGCCCCCCTCGCCCACTCACCCAACCACTACCCCCTCCCCCCCCCCCCTTCCTTTCCATTTAAGCTTGTGTTGCCACAGTTAGCTATAGCTCCCATTCACAGCTATCATTCAGTTGTCAAGAACTGTTTCCATTTCAAATCAAGCATTTAGTTGTATCAAAAAACGCTTGTTGTTGTACATGCAGAATGTTGTGCGTGAGGGTCTTGGAGCTGCTTTGTATGTCCAGAACCTAAATTAGTCCCTCTGAGACCACCTCTCTCTCCACTTGAATCCGAGTCGGTGGTGACTCTGGCACAGTTCCCCATGGATGCGCAATAGGCGTGACCTTTGATCCCAGCCATGCGTCAAAATGTTCGTCTGAGACTATCTCTCTCCATTTTACAGAGGAATTTGCGCGCAGGGCAAAGGTATTTATGTAGGCGGCAGAACGAAGGCCGCCGCGTTACCCCGGCGGTCTAGAGAATTTCCATAGGCAGAACAGGCACTGCGCATGCCCGGCTCCGTGCCACGCTAGCAGGCCAACCCAGGCGTTCATTCCAGCTTCAGACTAGGGACGGGACACACGCCTGTACATTCCCGCGAATATAACACTTTCTCCCTTCAATATTGTGCGCTCATTTACGTGATTCTTGCACTTGTTCGTTGGTGCTACTTGTGCGAGTTTTTCCTGATACCTTGCAGTGGTTTCACAGCGGGGTTCATTTCAATTGTTGCTCACATTGTCACTCTCAGCATCGGTTTGCCCTGACAGTGGTCCAATGCGCTCTCATTCCCCTGATTCCTGACATGTGTTCATTTTACAATGTGTGCATAACTTTTCTGATCATTACCGGTTTGCCACACCGCGTGCAAACGCTAGTGGGTCGA
>JAWQFJ010021994.1:0-5000 GCA_034096865.1 Theodoxus fluviatilis
CCGTATTCACAACGGCGATGTATCTTTTTAACACTCGATTTATCCCCTAGCCCCGCGTTATCTTGATCGGTTAGATAAGGTACGCTCGTCAGAGGATCTTAGGTTGCGCTTTGCTATATATACTGGTTTCCAGCCAAGGGAGAGCGGAACATGCAGTTGGAATCGTCTGAGTTTAGAGATGAATCGGAGTTAAAATAAATCGCCGATAAATCGCCGTTGTGAATTCGGGCCCTGGACGATAGAGTACCCAGTCAACGATGTGACCAGACCTGTGGGTGGGCTCTGAAACAGCTTGTTTCAAACCAAAAGTGGATAAAATGACCACCATGCGCACAGTACTGTAACTATCTGGCTTGTCATAATGAAAGTTAAAGTCACCAACAATGACAACATTCCCTTTTAGAGTGGCTAACATATCACTAAATTCAGCATAGAACAGAGTATCCTTCAACTTGTTTGCTTTGCTGGGGGGTGGACGATACACACAGAAGAATTGCACACTAACTGGAGTGTTCAGAGTCAACTGGATGACATCAAAACTGTCATGGGTGAAAGAGAAGGAAGTACCGACCACAACTGGAATATGTTCTCTTACCAGCACTGCCATACCATCCGCCCTTGTTGCACGAGGAAGAGACTTGAAACTGTAACCTGCAGGAGCTAAGTCCGCATGTTTCGATTCGTCACCGTGAGTCTTAAGCCATGTCTCAATCAGAAACATAATATCAACATTTTCATCACGGGTAACTCCACAATGTCAATGCGGTTGGATTTGTTCCCAACAGATTGTGCGTTACAGATACACATCCTCTGTCAAGACAGACACCTCATCCCGTGTCAAGACAGACACCTCATCCCGTGTCAAGACAGACAGCACATCCTGTGTCAAGACAGACAGCACATCCTGTGTCAAAACAGACAGCACATCCTGTGTCAAGACAGACAGCATATCCCGTGTCAAAACAGACACCACATCCTGTGTCAAGACAGACAGCATATCCCGTGTCAAAACAGACACCACATCCTGTGTCACACCAAGCACGCAGCTAGCGCACACCAAGCATACACCATGCACACAACAAGAACACAGCAAGTACACACCAAGCACGCAGCTAGCACACACCAAGCATTCTTACACACGCTGCCGTCACAGCAGCGTTGATTGCCGCAGTGTGGCGAGCGAGTGGCATTGCGCATGTAGCCTTGTGTGGAAAGCTTCGGTGTGGAAGGCTTCAGTGTGGAAAGCTTCGGTGTGGAAAGCTTCAGTGTGGAAAGCTTCGGTGTGGAAAGCTTCAGTGTGGAAAGCTTTGGTGTAGAAAGCTTCAGTGTGGAAAGCTTCAGTGTGGAAAGCTTCAGTGTGGAAAGTTTTAGTGTGGAGAGCTTCAGTGTGGAAAGCTTCTGTGTGAAAAGCTTCAGTGTGGAAAGCTTCATTGTGGAAAGCTTCAGTGTGGAAAGCTTCAGTGTGGAAAGCTTCAGTGTGGAAAGCTTCTGTGTGGAAAGCTTCAGTGTGGAAAGCTTCAGCGTGGAAAGCTTCAGCGTGGAAAGCTTCAGTGTGGAAAGCTTCAGTGTGGAAAGCTTCAGTGTTGAAAATCTTCAGTGTGGAAAGTTTTAGTGTGGAAAGCTTCAGTGTGAAAAGCTTCAGTGTGGAAAGCTTCAGTGTGGAAAGCTTCAGTGTGGAAAGCTTCAGTGTGGAAAGTTTTAGTGTGGAGAGCTTCAGTGTGGAAAACTTATGTGTGAAAAGCTTCGGTGTCGAAAGCTTCATTGTG
Organism: Theodoxus fluviatilis; assembly: GCA_034096865.1. Lineage (NCBI taxonomy): Eukaryota > Metazoa > Mollusca > Gastropoda > Cycloneritida > Neritidae > Theodoxus > Theodoxus fluviatilis. The sequence continues at coordinate 1,767 of JAWQFJ010021994.1, forward strand.
GAAAGCTTCATTGTGGAAAGCTTCAGTGTGGAAAGCTTCAGTGTGGAGAGCTTCAGTGTGGAAAGCTTCAGTGTGGAAAGCTTCTGTGTGGAAAGCTTCAGTGTGGAAAGCTTCAGTCTGGAAAGCTTCAGTGTGGAAAGTTTTAGTGTGGAGAGCTTCAGTGTGGAAAGCTTCTGTGTGAAAAGCTTCAGTGTGAAAAGCTTCATTGTGGAAAGCTTCAGTGTGGAAAGCTTCAGTGTGGAGAGCTTCAGTGTGGAAAGCTTCAGTGTGGAGAGCTTCTGTGTGGAAAGCTTCAGCGTGGAAAGCTTCAGCGTGGAAAGCTTCAGTGTAGAAAGCTTCAGTGTGGAAAGCTTCAGTGTGAAAAGCTTCAGTGTGGAAAGCTTTGGTGCGGAAATCTTCGGTGTGAAAAGTTTTAGTGTGGAAAGCTTCAGTGTGGAAACCTTCGGTGTGGAAAGTTTCAGCGTGGAAACCTTCAGTGTGGAAACCTTTAGCGTGGAAAGCTTCAGTGTTGAAAGCTTCATTGTGGAACGCTTCAGTGTGGAAAGCTTCGTTGTGGAAGCTTCAGTGTGGAACGCGAGGAATCCCACGACGCACCACACACTTCGTGGACAAGTGAGTCGCTTCACTTTTGAATGAACAGTGATGGCGCAAAACTCAGGCAAGCAGAACTTTTACGAGAGGACCCAGGGGCGGGTTTGAAAATGCGAAGATCTCGGTAGATCTACGCAGATCTCGCCGAATGGGCAGTTTCATTCTTTGCTTGCTAGCGAGTCAATCGTAGACGAGCGTAGATTGAGCGAGGCAGCTTGAGAGGTGCCTAGCTTTTAAGATTCAAGATGGCGGACAGCATGAGTACAGTGCGCGCCGCCATCTTGGAGACAAATGTTCGGCGTGGATGCGTTGACCTGCATTGTAGCGTGGAAAATAGTAACCCGTGGAAAACAGTAACCGGAAGTCATCGCAGAGTTATCTGCGAGGGACGTGCTGAGAATTCCACTCTAAAAAGAGACGGCACCCGCCACTCCGCCTGACTGACTTGGCATGCCCGGGGAGTTATGCTAAGATCCGGCCGCGTAAATATATCTGCGTTTTGTGACAAACGTCTTTCTCGGCGGTACTGTACTCCATGCACCTTAACGGTGCGCGTGATTCGGGTGTAATCTTAAGCTAAACGACGTTTATTGGCGCTGCTGAAATGGTCGAAGTCGGAAACATTCGGAACGTCGTTTAGCTTAAGATTACACCCAAATCACGCGCACCGTTAAGGTGCATGGAGTACAGTACCGCCGAGCAAGACGTTTGTCACAAAACGCAGATATATTTACGCGGCCGGATCTTAGCATAACTCCCCGGGCGTGCCAAGTCAGTCAACGGTCGCGTTTTATAAAACCAGACTACAAACAGACTACAGGGAGGTGACTCCCATATTATTTCCGGCAGGGGAGACGGCTTTACACGGGGAAAAACTTTTTTGAACGCTACATCATGTGTTAAACTACACAAATGCACCAAAACCTCGTAAAGCAACTAATGCGTCGTTTGTCGGAATATATTCCAGGCGAAGAACAGGTGCAGGAGCGGTAAATTGCATAAAGCACGTCCCTCGCAGATAACTCTGCGATGACTTCCGGTTACTGTTTTCCACGGGTTACTATTTTCCACGCTACATGCATTCGGTGTGTAAACTGTAGGAGGTTTCACGATCTATTAATGCATTCAACATACACCTTTGATAAATTAATGCTGTGCGTGGCTTATATTTTCTTTGGATGGGTTGCTAGTATCTCGAAATAGAGCGTTTTCTGAGTGAACCGGCAACACGTCGGCCATTGAAATGTGGCTAGTTCACCTCTTGTCGTGACGTCTACGCATGCGCATTACTTTGTCACGTTGGGTAGTTTATTTTTTAGCTAGCTCTTACTGCGAAGCAAGATCTTGCGACCAAGATCGACTACCTATTTTCAAACCCGCCCCAGAGGAGATATGTCGAACTTAATTCGAGACAAAACTTGTCAAAGCATTTCCATTAGTCATTTATTAAAACCTTACAAGGCCCAATAGAAAAGGAAGAAGAAGAAGAAAAAAGAAGCTGTAAACTCGCTATTTGTATAAGCTAAGTAAAGCTGCAACTACGAAAGCCGTATGATGCTCACATTGCAAAACAGTGCAATCATATAAATACATGTAAATGGCAACTGCAGTGAATCTTGGACAAACAATGTCTTAACATGCACTGTGGAAATCTTAGACACTTGGAATGGCTGCCTATGAGTTTCACTATTGTTGTGATATAATAATGAAAAGGATCGTTACTGAATTGTAAGTGACTGTGTCTACAATACACGGGGCTGTATGTACACTATAAGTGAGTGTGTGTACAATGCAAGTGACTGTGTGTGCAATCCAAGTGACTGTGTACTGTGTGTACAGTGCAAGTGTGTGTACAGTGCAAGTGAGTGTGTGTACAATGCAAGTGACTGTGTGTGCAATCCAAGTGACTGTGTGTGCAATGCAAGTGACTGTGTGTACAATGCAAGTGATTGTGTGTACGATGCACACGACAGTGTGTACAAAGCAAGTGACTGTGTACAATGCAGGTGACAGTGTGTACAATGCAAGTGACTGTGTACAATGCAGGTGACAGTGTGTACACTGCAAGTGACTGTGTTTACAATGCAAGTCACTGTGTGTACAATGCAGGTGACAGTGTGTGCAATGCACACGACCTTGTGTACACTGCAAGTGACTGTGTGTACAATGCAAGTGACTGTGTGTACAATGCAAGTGACTGTGTGTGCAATGCACACGACAGTGTGTGCAATGCACACGACAGTGTGTCCAATGCAAGTGACTGTGTGTACAATGCACACGACTGTGTGTACAATGCACACGACAGTGTGTACACTGCAAGTGACTGTGTGTACAATACATGTGAATGTGTGTACAATGCACATGACTGTGTGTACACTGCACATGAATGTGTTTACAATGCAAGTGACTGTGTGTACAATGCACATGACTGTGTTTACAATGCAAGTGACTGTGTTTACAATGCAAGTGACTGTGTGTACGATGCACATGACTGTGTTAACAATGCAAGTGACTGTGTGTACAATGCAAGTGACTGTGTGTACAATGCACATGACTGTGTGTACAATACAACTGACTGTGTGTACAATGCAAATGACTGTCTGTACAATGCACATGACTGTGTGTACAATACAACTGACTGTG
>JAWQFJ010021995.1:5000-22500 GCA_034096865.1 Theodoxus fluviatilis
CTGCTCCTGCATATCCTGTACTGCTCCTGCCCATCCTCTACTGCTCCTGCATATCCTTTACTGCTCCTGCCCATCCTGTACTGCTCCTGCCCATCCTCTACTGCTCCTGCCCATCCTCTACTGCTCCTGCCCATCCTCTACTGCTCCTGCCCATCCTCTACTGCTCCTGCCAATCCTCTACTGCTCCTGCCCATCCTCTACTGCTCCTGCCCATCCTCTACTGCTCCTGCCCATCCTCTACTGCTCCTGCCCATCCTCTACTGCTCCTGCCCATCCTCTACTGCTCCTGCCCATCCTCTACTGCTCCTGCCCATCCTCTACTGCTCCTGCCCATCCTCTACTGCTCCTGCCCATCCTCTACTGCTCCTGCCCATCCTCTACTGCTCCTGCCCATCCTCTACTGCTCCTGCCCATCCTCTACTGCTCCTGCCCATCCTCTACTGCTCCTGCCCATCCTCTACTGCTCCTGCCTATCCTGAACTGCTCCTGCTCATCCTCTAATGCTCCTGACCATCCTCTACTGCTCCTGCCCATCCTCTACTGCTCCTGCCATCCTGTACTGCTCCTGCCCATCCTCTACTGCTCCTGCCATCCTGTACTGCTTCTGCCCATCCTGTACTGCTCCTGCCCATCCTGTACTGCTCCTGCCCATCCTGTACTGCTCCTGCATATCCTGTACTGCTCCTGCCCATCCTCTACTGCTCCTGCCCATCCTGTACTGCTCCTGCCCATCCTGTACTGCTCCTGCCCATCCTGTACTGCTCCTGCCCATCCTCTACTGCTCCTGCATATCCTGTACTGCTCCTGCCCATCCTCTACTGCTCCTGCCCATCCTGTACTGCTCCTGCCTATCCTGTACTGCTCCTATATCCTGTACTGCTCCTGCCCATCCTGTACTGCTCCTGCCCATCCTGTACTGCTCCTGCATATCCTGTACTGCTCCTGCCCATCCTGTACTGCTCCTGCCCATCCTGTACTGCTCCTGCCCATCCTGTACTGCTCCTGCCCATCCTGTACTGCTCCTGCCCATCCTCTACTGCTCCTGCCCATCCTGTACTGCTCCTGCCCATCCTGTACTGCTCCTGCACATCCTGTACTGCTCCTGCCCATCCTGTACTGCTCCTGCCCATCCTGTACTGCTCCTGCCCATCCTCTACTGCTCCTGCCCATCCTGTACTGCTCCTGCCCATCCTGTACTGCTCCTGCCATCCTGTACTGCTCCTGCCCATCCTGTACTGCTCCTGCCCATCCTGTACTGCTCCTGCCTATCCTGTACTGCTCCTGCATATCCTGTACTGCTCCTGCATATCCTGTACTGCTCCTGCCCATCCTGTACTGCTCCTGCCCATCCTGTACTGCTCCTGCCCATCCTGTACTGCTCCTGCCTATCCTGTACTGCTCCTGCCCATCCTGTACTGCTCCTGCCCATCCTGTACTGCTCCTGCCCATCCTGTACTGCTCCTGCCCATCCTGTACTGCTCCTGTCTATCCTGTACTGCTCCTGCCCATCCTGTACTGCTCCTGCCCATCCTGTACTGCTCCTGCCCATCCTGTACTGCTCCTGCCCATCCTGTACTGCTCCTGTCCATCCTGTACTGCTCCTGCTCATCCTGTACTGCTCCTGCATATCCTGTACTGCTCCTGCTTATCCTGTACTGCTCCTGCCCATCCTGTACTGCTCCTGCCCATCCTGTACTGCTCCTGCATATCCTGTACTGCTCCTGCATATCCTGTACTGCTCCTGCATATCCTGTACTGCTCCTGCATATCCTGTACTGCTCCTGCCCATCCTGTACTGCTCCTGCATATCCTGTACTGCTCCTGCATATCCTGTACTGCTCCTGCCCATCCTGTACTGCTCCTGCATATCCTGTACTGCTCCTGCCCATCCTGTACTGCTCCTGCATATCCTGTACTGCTCCTGCATATCCTGTACTGCTCCTGCCCATCCTGTACTGCTCCTGCATATCCTGTACTGCTCCTGCATATCCTGTACTGCTCCTGCATATCCTGTACTGCTCCTGCATATCCTGTACTGCTCCTGCATATCCTGTACTGCTCCTGCATATCCTGTACTGCTCCTGCCCATCCTGTACTGCTCCTGCATATCCTGTACTGCTCCTGCCTATCCTGTACTGCTCCTGCATATCCTCTACTGCTCCTGCCCATCCTGTACTGCTCCTGCATATCCTGTACTGCTCCTGCATATCCTGTACTGCTCCTGCATATCCTGTACTGCTCCTGCATATCCTGTACTGCTCCTGCCCATCCTGTACTGCTCCTGCCATCCTGTACTGCTCCTGCCCATCCTGTACTGCTCCTGCCCATCCTGTACTGCTCCTGCATATCCTGTACTGCTCCTGCCCATCCTGTACTGCTCCTGCATATCCTGTACTGCTCCTGCATATCCTCTACTGCTCCTGCCCATCCTGTACTGCTCCTGCCCATCCTGTACTGCTCCTGCCCATCCTCTACTGCTCCTGCATATCCTGTACTGCTCCTGCATATCCTGTACTGCTCCTGCCCATCCTGTACTGCTCCTGCATATCCTGTACTGCTCCTGCATATCCTGTACTGCTCCTGCATATCCTGTACTGCTCCTGCCCATCCTGTACTGCTCCTGCCCATCCTGTACTGCTCCTGCATATCCTGTACTGCTCCTGCATATCCTGTACTGCTCCTGCATATCCTGTACTGCTCCTCCACTTCCTGTACTGCTCCTGCCCATCCTGTACTGCTCCTGCATATCCTGTACTGCTCCTGCATATCCTGTACTGCTCCTGCATATCCTGTACAGCTCCTGCATATCCTGTACTGCTCCTGCCCATCCTGTACTGCTCCTATATCCTGTACTGCTCCTGCACTTCCAGTACTACTCCTGCCCATCCTGTACTGCTTCTGTATATTGTGTACTGCTTCTGCTCATCCTGCACTGCTCCTCCACTTCCTGTACTGCTCCTGCCCTTTCTGTACTGCTCCTCCACTTCCTGTACTGCTCCTGCCCATCCTGTACTGCTCCTATATCCTGTACTGCTCCTGCTTACCCTATACTGCTCCTGCATATCCTGTACTGCCCCTCCACTTCCTGTACTGCTCCTGCCCATCCTGTACTGCTTCTGTATATCATGTACTGCTTCTGCCCATCCTGTACTGCTCCTGCATATCCTGTACTGCTCCTGCATATCCTGCACTGCTCCTCCACTTCCTGTACTGCTCCTGCCCATCCTGTACTGCTCCTCCACTTCCTGTACTGCTCCTGCCCATCCTGTTCTGCTCCTGCATATCCTGTTCTGCTCCTGCATATCCTGTACTGCTCCTGCCCATCCTGTACTGCTCCTGCCCATCCTGTACTGATCCTCCACTTCCTGTACTGCTCCTTCCCATCCTGTACTGCTCCTGCATATCCTGTTCTGCTACTGCATATCCTGTACTGCTCCTGCCCATCCTGTACTGCTCTTGCCCATCCTGTACTGCTCCTGCGAATCCTGTACTGATCCTGCATATCCTGTAGTGCTCCTGCATATCCTGTACTGCTCCTGCATATCCCGTACTGCTACTGCATATCCTGTACTGCCTCTGCATATCCTGTACTGCTTCTGCCCATCCTGTATTGCTCCTGCATATCATGTACTGCTCCTGCATATCCTGTTCTGCTCCTGTACATCATGTTCTGCTCCTGCATATCCTGTACTGCTCCTGCATATTATGTAATGCTCCTGCTAATCCTGTACTGCTCCTGCTAATCCTGTACTGCTCCTACATATCCTGTACTGCTCCTGCATATCCTGTACTGCTCCTGCTCATCTTGTACTGCTCCTGCCCATCCTGTACTGCTCCTGCATATCCTGTACTGCTCCTGCTACTCCTGTACTGCTCCTGCATATCCTGTACTGCTTCTGCATATCCTGTACTGCTCCTGTCCATCCTGTATCCTCCTGCCCATCCTGTGCTGCTCCTGCATATCCTGTACTGCTCCTGCCCATCCTGTACTGCTCCTGTCCATCCTGTATCCTCCTGCCCATCCTGTGCTGCTCCTGTCCATCATGTACTGCTCCTGTCCAGCCTGTACTGCTTCTGCATAACATGTACTGCTCCAGCATATCCTGTACTGCTCCTGCTCATTCTGTACTGCTCCTGCTCATCCTGTAGTGCTCCTGCATATCCTGTACTGCTCCTGTCCATCATGTACTGCTCCTGCCCATCATAGACTGCTCCTGTTCATCCTGTGCTGCTTCTGTCCATTGTGTACTGCTCATGCATATCCTGTACTGCTCCTGCATATCCTGTACTGCTCCTGCATATCCTGCACTGCTTCTGTATATTCTGCACTGCTCCTGCCAATCCTGTACTGCTCCTGCATTTCCTGTACTGCTCCTGCCCATCCTGTAATGCTCCTGCCCATCCTGTCATGCTCCTGCATATCCAGTACTGCTCCTGCATATTCTGTACTGCACCTGCATATCCTGTACTGCTCCTGCCCGTCCTGTACTGCTCCTGCAGATCATGTACTGCTCCTGCCCATCCTGTACTTCTCCTGCATATCATGTACTGCTCCTGCATATCCTGCACTGCTCCTGCATATCCTGCACTGCTCCTGCCCATCCTGTACTGCTCCTGCATATCCTGTACTGCTCCTGCATATCCTGTACTGCTCCTGCCCATCCTGTACTGCTCCTGCCCATTCTGTACTGCTCCTCCACTTCCTGTACTGCTCCTGCCCATTTTGTACTGCTCCTACATATCCTGTACTGCTCCTGCATATCCTCTACTGCTCCTGGCCATCCTATACTGCTACTGCATATCCTGTACCACTCCTGCATATCCTGTACTGCTCCTGCATATCCTGTACTGCTCCTGCCCATCCTGTACTGCTCCCGCCCATTCTGTACTACTCCTCCACTTCCTGTACTGCTCCTGCCCATCCTGTACTGCTCCTGCATATCCTGTACTGCTCCTGCATATCCTCTACTGCTCCTGGCCATCCTCTACTGCTCCTGCCAATCCTGTACTGCTTCTGCTCATCCTGTACTGCTCCTATATCCTGTACTGCTCCTATATCCTGTACTGCTCCTGCATATCCTGTACTGCTCCTCCCCATCCTGTACTGCTCCTACATATCCTTTACAGCTTCTGCCCATCCTGTACTGCTCGTGCCCATCCTGTACAGCTCCTGCATGTCCTGTACTGCTCCTGCATATCCTCTACTGCTCCTGCCCATCCTGTACTGCTCCTGCCCATTCTGTACTGCTCCTCCACTTCCTGTACTGCTCCTGCATATCCTCTACTGCTCCTGCATATCCTGTACTGCTCCTGCCCATCCTGTACTGCTCCTGCATATCCTGTACTGCTCCTGCATATCCTGTACTGCTCCTGCATATCCTTTACTGCTCCTGCCCATCCTGTACTGCTCCTGCCCATACTGTACTGCTCCTATATCCTAAACTGCTCCTGCATATCCTGTACTGCTCCTGCATATCCTGTACTGCTCCTCCACTTCCAGTACTGCTTCTGCCCATCCTGTACTGCTCCTGCATATCCTGTACTGCTCCTGCATATCCTGTACTGCTCCTGCATATCCTGTACTGCTCCTGCATATCCTGTACTGCTCCTGTCCATCCTGTACTGCTCCTGCATATCCTGTACTGCTCCTACACTTCCTGTACTGCTCCTACACTTCCTGTACTGCTCCTGCCCATTCTGTACTGCTCCTGCTCATCCTGTACTGCTCCTCCACTTCCTGTACTGCTCCTGCCCATCCTGTACTGCTCCTCCACTTCCTGTACTGCTCCTGCCCATCCTGTACTGCTCCTGCATATCCTGTACTGCTCCTGCATATCCTCTACTGCTCCTGCCCATCCTGTACTGCTCCTCCACTTCCTGTACTGCTCCTGCCCATCCTGTACTGCTTCTGTATATCATGTACTGCTCCTGCCCATCCTGTACTGCTCCTGCATATCCTGTACTGCTCCTGCATATCCTGTACTGCTCCTGCATATCCTGTACTGCTCCTGCCCATTCTGTACTGCTCCTCCACTTCCTGTACTGCTCCTGCCCATCCTGTACTGCTCCTGCATATCCTGTACTGCTCCTGCATATCCTGTACTGCTCCTACACTTCCTGTACTGCTCCTGCCCATTCTGTACTGCTCCTACACTTCCTGTACTGCTCCTGCCCATCCTGTACTGCTCCTGCATATCCTGTACTGCTCCTGCATATCCTGTACTGCTCCTGCCCATCCTGTACTGCTCCTGCCCATCCTGTACTGCTCCTGCATATCCTGTACTGCTCCTGCATATCCTGTACTGCTCCTGCATATCCTGTACTGCTCCTGCATATCCTGTACTGCTCCTGCATATCCTGTACTGCTCCTGCATATCCTGTACTGCTTCTGCCCATCCTGTACTGCTCCTGCATATCCTGTACTGCTCCTGCATATCCTGTACTGCTCCTGCACATCCTGTACTGCTCCTGCATATCCTGTACTGCTCCTGCACATCCTGTACTGCTCCTGCATATCCTGTCCTGCTCCTGCATATCCTGTACTGCTCCTGCATATCCTGTACTGCTCCTGCATATCCTGTACTGCTCCTGCTCATCCTGTACTGCTCCTGCCCATCCTGTACTGCTCCTGCATATCCTGTACTGCTCCTGCATATCCTGTACTGCTCCTGCATATCCTGTACTGCTCCTGCATATCCTGTACTGCTCCTGCCCATCCTGTACTGCTCCTGCCCATCCTGTACTGCTCCTGCATATCCTGTACTGCTCCTGCCCATCCTGTACTGCTCCTGCACATCCTGTACTGCTCCTGCATATCCTGTACTGCTCCTGCCCATCCTGTACTGCTCCTGCCCATCCTGTACTGCTCCTGTCCATCCTGTACTGCTCCTGCATATCCTGTACTGCTCCTGCTCATCCTGTACTGCTCCTGCATATCCTGTACTGCTCCTGCATATCCTGTACTGCTCCTGCCATATCCTGTACTGCTCCTGCATATCCTGTACTGCTCCTGCCCATCCTGTACTGCTCCTGCATATCCTGTACTGCTCCTGCATATCCTGTACTGCTCCTGCATATCCTGTACTGCTCCTGCATATCCTGTACTGCTCCTGCCCATCCTGTACTGCTCCTGCCCTTCCTGTACTGCTCCTGCCCATCCTGTACTGCTCCTGCATATCCTGTACTGCTCCTGCATATCCTGTACTGCTCCTGCATATCCTGTACAGCTCCTGCATATCCTGTACTGCTCCTGCCCATCCTGTACTGCTCCTATATCCTGTACTGCTCCTGCACTTCCAGTACTACTCCTGCCCATCCTGTACTGCTTCTGTATATTGTGTACTGCTTCTGCTCATCCTGCACTGCTCCTCCACTTCCTGTACTGCTCCTGCCCTTTCTGTACTGCTCCTCCACTTCCTGTACTGCTCCTGCCCATCCTGTACTGCTCCTGCATATCCTGTACTGCTCCTGCATATCCTGTACTGCTCCTGCATATCCTGTACTGCTCCTCCACTTCCTGTACTGCTCCTGCCCATCCTGTACTGCTTCTGTATATCATGTACTGCTTCTGCCCATCCTGTACTGCTCCTGCATATCCTGTACTGCTCCTGCATATCCTGCACTGCTCCTCCACTTCCTGTACTGCTCCTGCCCATTCTGTACTGCTCCTCCACTTCCTGTACTGCTCCTGCCCATCCTGTACTGCTCCTGCATATCCTGTTCTGCTCCTGCATATCCTGTACTGCTCCTGCCCATCCTGTACTGCTCCTGCCCATCCTGTACTGATCCTCCACTTCCTGTACTGCTCCTTCCCATCCTGTACTGCTCCTGCATATCCTGTTCTGCTACTGCATATCCTGTACTGCTCCTGCCCATCCTGTACTGCTCTTGCCCATCCTGTACTGCTCCTGCGAATCCTGTACTGATCCTGCATATCCTGTAGTGCTCCTGCATATCCTGTACTGCTCCTGCATATCCCGTACTGCTACTGCATATCCTGTACTGCCTCTGCATATCCTGTACTGCTTCTGCCCATCCTGTATTGCTCCTGCATATCATGTACTGCTCCTGCATATCCTGTTCTGCTCCTGTACATCATGTTCTGCTCCTGCATATCCTGTACTGCTCCTGCATATTATGTAATGCTCCTGCTAATCCTGTACTGCTCCTGCTAATCCTGTACTGCTCCTACATATCCTGTACTGCTCCTGCATATCCTGTACTGCTCCTGCTCATCTTGTACTGCTCCTGCCCATCCTGTACTGCTCCTGCATATCCTGTACTGCTCCTGCTACTCCTGTACTGCTCCTGCATATCCTGTACTGCTTCTGCATATCCTGTACTGCTCCTGTCCATCCTGTATCCTCCTGCCCATCCTGTGCTGCTCCTGCATATCCTGTACTGCTCCTGCCCATCCTGTACTGCTCCTGTCCATCCTGTATCCTCCTGCCCATCCTGTGCTGCTCCTGTCCATCATGTACTGCTCCTGTCCAGCCTGTACTGCTTCTGCATAACATGTACTGCTCCAGCATATCCTGTACTGCTCCTGCTCATTCTGTACTGCTCCTGCTCATCCTGTAGTGCTCCTGCATATCCTGTACTGCTCCTGTCCATCATGTACTGCTCCTGCCCATCATAGACTGCTCCTGTTCATCCTGTGCTGCTTCTGTCCATTGTGTACTGCTCATGCATATCCTGTACTGCTCCTGCATATCCTGTACTGCTCCTGCATATCCTGCACTGCTTCTGTATATTCTGCACTGCTCCTGCCAATCCTGTACTGCTCCTGCATTTCCTGTACTGCTCCTGCCCATCCTGTAATGCTCCTGCCCATCCTGTCATGCTCCTGCATATCCAGTACTGCTCCTGCATATTCTGTACTGCACCTGCATATCCTGTACTGCTCCTGCCCGTCCTGTACTGCTCCTGCAGATCCTGTACTGCTCCTGCCCATCCTGTACTGCTTCTGCTCATCCTGTACTGCACGTGCATATCCTGTACTGCTCCTGCCCATCATGTACTGCTCCTGCATATCCTGTACTGCTCCTGCCCATCCTGTACTTCTCCTGCCCATCCTGTACTGCTCCTGCATAACGTGTACTGCTCCTGCCCATCATGTACTGCTCTTGCATATAATGTACTGCTCCCGATAATCAGGTACTGCTCCTGCATATCCTAGACAGCTCCTGCATATCCTGTACTGCTTCTGCTCATCCTGTACTGCCCCTGCCTATCCAGTACTGCTCCTGCATATCCTGTACTGCTCCTGCATATCCTGTACTGCTCCTGCATATCCTGCACTTCTCCTGCCCATCCTGCACTGCTCCTGCGTATCCTGTACGGCTCTTGCATTTCCTGCACTTCTCCTGCCTATCCTGTACTGCTCCTGCATATCCTGTACTGCTCCTGCATGTCCTGTACTGCTCCTAGATATCCTGTACTGCTCCTGCCCATCATGTACTGCTCCTGTCTATCGTGTACTGCTCCAGCATGTCCTGTACTGCTCCTGCATATCCTGTACTGCTCCTGCATATGCTGTACTGCTCTTGCATATCCTGTCCTGCTCCTGCATATCCTGTAATGCTTCTGCTAATCCTGTACTGCTCCTGCCCATCCTGTACTGCTCCTGCACATCTTGTACTGCTCTTGCATATCCTGTACTGCTCCTGCAACATCTGTACTGCTCCTGCATTTCCTGTACTACTCCTGCATATCCTGTACTGCTCTTGCCCATCCTCTAATGCTCCTGCATACCATGTACTGCTCCTGCCAATCCTGTACTGCTCGTGCCCATCCTGTACTGCTCCTGCATATCCTGTACGGCTCTTGCACATCCTGTACTGCTCCTGCATATCCTGTACTGCTCCTGCCCATCATGTACTGCTCCTGCCCATCCTGTTCTGCTCCTGCATATTCTGTACTGCTCCTGCATATCCTGTACTGCTTCTGCATATCCTGTACGGCTCTTGCACATTCTGTACTGCTCCTGCATATCCTGTACTGCTACTGTCAATCATGTACTGCACCTGCCCATCCTGTACTGCTCCTGCGCGTCCTGTACTGCTCCTGCCCATCATGTACTTCTCCTGCCCATCATGTACTTCTCCTGCCCATCATGTACTGCTCCTGCCCATTATGTACTGCTCCTGCCCATCCTGTACTGCTCCTGCATATGCTGTACTGCTCCTGCCCATCATGTACTTCTCCTGCCCATTATGTACTGCTCCTGCCCAACCTGTACTGCTCCTGCATATGCTGCACTTTTCCTGCATATCCTGTACTGCTCCTGCATATCCTGTACTGCTCCTTCCCATCGTGTACTGCTCTTGCATATCCTGTAATACTCCTGCATATCCTGTACTGCTTGTGCCCATCTTGTACTGTTCCTGCATATCCTGTACTGCTCCTGCCCATCCTGCACTGCTCCTGCATATCATCTACTGCTCCTGCATATCCTGTACTGCTTCTGCCCATCCTGTACTGCTCCTACTCATCCTGTACTACTCCTGCATATCCTGTACTGCTTGTGCCCATCGTGTACTCTTCCTGCATATCCTGTACTGCTCCTGCCCATCCTGCACTGCTCCTGCATATCATCTACTGCTCCTGCATATCCTGTACTGCTTCTGCCCATCCTGTACTACTCCTGCTCATCCTGTACTGCTCCTGTCCATCCTGTACTGCTCCTGTCCATCCTGTACTGCTCCTGCATTTCATGTACTGCTCCTGCATATCCTCTACTGCTCCTGCATATGCTGTACTGCTCCTGCATATCATGTACTGCTCCTGCCCATCCTGTACTGCTCCTGCATATGCTGTACTGCTTCTGCATATCCTGTACTGCGCCTGCATATGCTGTACTGCTCCTGCATATCCTGCGCTGCTCCAATCCATCCTATACTGCTCCTGCCCATTCTGTACTGCTCCTGCATATGCTGTACTGCTCCTGCATATCATGTACTGCTCCTGCATATCATGTACTGCTTCTGCCCGTCATGTACTGCTACTGCCCGTCATGTACTGCTCCTGCATATCCTGTACTACGCATGCACATCTTGTACTGCTCGTGCATATCCTGTACAACTCCTGCCTATCATGTACTGCTCCTGCCCATCATGTACTGCTTCTGCATATCCTGTACTGCTCCTGCCCATCCTGCACTGCTCCTGCCCATCCTGTACTGCTCCTGCCCATCCTGTACTGCTCCTGCCCATCCTGTACTGCTCCTGCCCAACCTGAACTGCTCCTGCCCAACCTGAACTGCTTCTGCATATCCTGTACTGCTCCTGCATATCCTGTACTGCTTCTGCCCATCCTGTACTGCTCCTGCTCATCCTGTACTGCTCTTGCCCATCCTGTACTGCTCCTGCCCATCCTGTACTGCTCATGCCCATCCTGTACTGCTTCTGCATATCCTGTACTGCTCCTGCATATCCTGTACTGCTCCTGTCCATCATGTACTGCTTCTGTCCATCCTGTACTGCTCCTGCATATTATGTACTGCTCCTGCCCTTCCTGTACTGTTCCTGCTTATCCTGTACTGCTCCTGCATATCATGTACTGCTCCTGCCCATCCTGTCATGTTCCTATATATCCTGTACTGCTCCTGCATATCCTGTCCTGCTCCTGTATACCTGTACTGCGCCTGCCCATCCTGTAGTGCTCCTGCATATCCTGTCCTGCTCCTGCATATCCTGTCCTGCACCTGCATATTCTGTCCTGTTCCTGCATATCCTGTACTGCTCCTGCATATCCTGTACTGCGCCTGCCCATCCTGAACTGCTCTTGCATATCCTGTACTGCGCCTGCCCATCCTGAACTGCTCCTGTCCATCCAGAACTCCTCCTGCCCATCCTGTACTGCTCCTGTATATCCTGTTCTGCTCCTGCATATCCTGCACTGCTCCTGCATAACCTGTACTGCTCCTGCATATCATGTACTGCTCCTGTCCATCATGTACTGCTCCTGCATATCCTGTACTGCTCCTGCATATCCTGTACTGCTCCTGCTCATCCTGTACTGCTCCTGCATATCCTGTACTGCTCCTGCATACCCTGTACTGCTACTGCCAATCCTGTACTGCTCCTGCCCATCATGTACTGCTCCTGCTCATCCTGTACTGCTCCTGCCCATCCTGTACTGCTCCTGCCCATCCTGTACTGCTCCTGCATATCCTGTACTGCTCCTGCATATCCTGTACTGCTCCTGCCCATCCTGTACTGCTCCTGCCCATCCTGTACTGCTCCTGCCCATCCTGTACTGCTCCTGCCCATCCTGTACTGCTCCTGCCCATCCTGTACTGCTCCTGCCCATCCTGTACTGCTCCTGCATATCCTGTACTGCTCCTGCCCATCCTGTACTGCTCCTGCCCATCCTGTACTGCTCCTGCCCATCCTGTACTGCTCCTGCATATCCTGTACTGCTCCTGCCCATCCTGTACTGCTCCTGCCCATCCTGTACTGCTCCTGCATATCCTGTACTGCTCCTGCCCATCCTGTACTGCTCCTGCCCATCCTGTACTGCTCCTGCATATCCTGTACTGCTCCTGCCCATCCTGTACTGCTCCTGCCCATCCTGTACTGCTCCTGCCCATCCTGTACTGCTCCTGCATATCCTGTACTGCTCCTGCATATCCTGTACTGCTCCTGCCATCCTGTACTGCTCCTGCCATCCTGTACTGCTCCTGCCCATCCTGTACTGCTCCTGCCCATCCTGTACTGCTCCTGCATATCCTGTACTGCTCCTGCCATCCTGTACTGCTCCTGCATATCCTGTACTGCTCCTGCCCATCCTGTACTGCTCCTGTCCATCCTGTACTGCTCCTGTCCATCCTGTACTGCTCCTGCCTATCCTGTACTGCTCCTGCCCATCCTGTACTGCTCCTGCACATCCTGTACTGCTCCTGCCCATCCTGTACTGCTCCTGCCATTCCTGTACTGCTCCATCCCATCCTGTACTGCTCCTGCATATCCTGTACTGCTCCTGCATATCCTGTACTGCTCCTGCCCATCCTGTACTGCTCCTGCATATCCTGTACTGCTCCTGCATATCCTGTACTGCTCCTGCCCATCCTGTACTGCTCCTGCCCATCCTGTACTGCTCCTGCATATCCTGTACTGCTCCTGCTTATCCTGTACTGCTCCTGCCCATCCTGTACTGCTCCTGCATATCCTGTACTGCTCCTGCATATCCTGTACTGCTCCTGCCCATCCTGTACTGCTCCTGCCCATCCTGTACTGCTCCTGCCCATCCTGTACTGCTCCTGCCTATCCTGTACTGCTCCTGCCCATCATGTACTGCTCCTGCATATCCTGTACTGCTCCTGCATATCCTGTACTGCTCCTGCATATCCTGTACTGCTCCTGCATATCCTGTACTGCTCCTGCATATCCTGTACTGCTCCTGCCTATCCTGTACTGCTCCTGCCCATCATGTACTGCTCCTGCCTATCCTGTACTGCTCCTGCCCATCCTGTACTGCTCCTGCATATCCTGTACTGCTCCTGCATATCCTGTACTGCTCCTGCATATCCTGTACTGCTCCTGCATATCCTGTACTGCTCCTGTCCATCCTGTACTGCTCCTGCATATCCTGTACTGCTCCTGCCCATCCTGTACTGCTCCTGCATATCCTGTACTGCTCCTGCATATCCTGTACTGCTCCTGCCCATCCTGTACTGCTCCTGCCCATCCTGTACTGCTCCTGTCCATCCTGTACTGCTCCTGTCCATCCTGTACTGCTCCTGCCCATCCTGTACTGCTCCTGCATATCCTGTACTGCTCCTGCATATCCTGTACTGCTCCTGCATATCCTGTACTGCTCCTGCATATCCTGTACTGCTCCTGCATATCCTGTACTGCTCCTGCCCATCCTGTACTGCTCCTGCCCATCCTGTACTGCTCCTGCATATCCTGTACTGCTCCTGCATATCCTGTACTGCTCCTGCCCATCCTGTACTGCTCCTGCATATCCTGTACTGCTCCTGCATATCCTGTACTGCTCCTGCATATCCTGTACTGCTCCTGCCCATCCTGTACTGCTCCTGCATATCCTGTACTGCTCCTGCATATCCTGTACTGCTCCTGTCCATCCTGTACTGCTCCTGTCCATCCTGTACTGCTCCTGCATATCCTGTACTGCTCCTGCATATCCTGTACTGCTCCTGCATATCCTGTACTGCTCCTGCATATCCTGTACTGCTCCTGCACATCCTGTACTGCTCCTGCATATCCTGTACTGCTCCTGCATATCCTGTACTGCTCCTGCATATCCTGTACTGCTCCTGCCCATCCTGTACTGCTCCTGCATATCCTGTACTGCTCCTGCATATCCTGTACTGCTCCTGCATATCCTGTACTGCTCCTGCCCATCCTGTACTGCTCCTGCATATCCTGTACTGCTCCTGCATATCCTGTACTGCTCCTGCATATCCTGTACTGCTCCTGCATATCCTGTACTGCTCCTGCATATCCTGTACTGCTCCTGCCCATCCTGTACTGCTCCTGCCATCCTGTACTGCTCCTGCCATCCTGTACTGCTCCTGCATATCCTGTACTGCTCCTGCCCATCCTGTACTGCTCCTGCCCATCCTGTACTGCTCCTGCATATCCTGTACTGCTCCTGCATATCCTGTACTGCTCCTGCCCATCCTGTACTGCTCCTGCATATCCTGTACTGCTCCTGCCCATCCTGTACTGCTCCTGCCCATCCTGTACTGCTCCTGCATATCCTGTACTGCTCCTGCCCATCCTGTACTGCTCCTGCCCATCCTGTACTGCTCCTGCATATCCTGTACTGCTCCTGCATATCCTGTACTGCTCCTGCCCATCCTGTACTGCTCCTGCATATCCTGTACTGCTCCTGCCCATCCTGTACTGCTCCTGTCCATCCTGTACTGCTCCTGCCCATCCTGTACTGCTCCTGCATATCCTGTACTGCTCCTGCATATCCTGTACTGCTCCTGCATATCCTGTACTGCTCCTGCATATCCTGTACTGCTCCTGCATATCCTGTACTGCTCCTGCATATCCTGTACTGCTCCTGCCCATCCTGTACTGCTCCTGCATATCCTGTACTGCTCCTGCATATCCTGTACTGCTCCTGCATATCCTGTACTGCTCCTGCACATCCTGTACTGCTCCTGCACATCCTGTACTGCTCCTGCATATCCTGTACTGCTCCTGCATATCCTGTACTGCTCCTGCATATCCTGTACTGCTCCTGCATATCCTGTACTGCTCCTGCATATCCTGTACTGCTCCTGCATATCCTGTACTGTTCCTGCATATCCTGTACTGCTCCTGCACATCCTGTCCTGCTCCTGCACAAACATTTACTGCTCCTGCATATCCTCTACTGCTCTTCCATATCCTGTACTGCTCCTGCATATCCTGTACTGTTCATCATGTACTTCTCCTGCATATCCTGTACTGCTCCTGCCCATCCTGTACTGCTCCTGCAAAACATGCACTGCTTCCGCAAATCATTTACTGCTCCTGCATATCCTGTACTGCTTCTGCATATCCTGTACTGCTCCTGCCCATCATGTACTGCTCCTGCAAAACATGAATGCTCCCGCAAATCATTTACTGCTCCTGCCTATCCTGTACTACTCCTGCATATCCTGTACTGCTCCTGCATGTCCTGTACTGCTCCTGCATATCTTGTAATGCTTCTGCCCATTGTGTACTGCTCCTGCATAACCTGCACTGCTCCTGCATATCCTGTACTGCTCCTGCATATCCAGTACTGCTCCTGCATATCCTGCACTGCTCCTGCATATCCTGTACTGCTCCGGCATATCCTGTACTGCTCCTGCATATCCTGTACTGCTCCTGCTCATCCTGTACTGCTCCTGCCCATCCTGTACTGCCATTGCATATCATAAACTGCTCCTGCACATCTTGTACTGCTCCTGCATATCCTGTACTGTACATGCATATCCTATACTGCTCCTGCCCATCCTATACTGCTATTGCCCATCATGTACTGCTCTTGCATATCCTGTACTGCTCTTTCTTATCCTATACTGCTCCTGCATATCCTGTACTGCTCCTGCATATCCTATACTGCTCCTGCATATCTTGTACTGCTCCTGTATATCCTGTACTGATCCTGTATATCCTCTACTGCTCCTGCTTATCTTGTACTGCTCATGCATATCCTGCACTGCTCCTGCATATCCTTTACTGCTCCTGCATATCCTATACTGCTCCTGCATATCCTGTACTGCTCCTGCATATCCAGTACTGCTCCTGCATATCCTGTACTGCTTCTGCCCATCCCGTACTGCTCCTGTATATCCTGTTCTTCTCCTGCCTATCCTGTACTGCTCCTGCATATCCTGTACTGCTCCTGCATATCCTGTACTGCCCCTGCATATCCTCTACTGCTCCTGCATATCCTGTACTGCTTCTGCCCATCCTGTACTGCTCCTGTATATCCTGTTCTTCTCCTGCCTCTCCTGTATTGCTTCTGCATATCCTGTACTGCTCCTGCATATCCTGTACTGCCCCTGCATACCCAGTACTGCTCCTGTATACCCTGTAGTTCTCCTGCATATCCTGTACTGCTCCTGCATATCCTCTACTGCTCCTGCATATCCTGTACTGCTCCTGCATATTCTGTACTGCTCCTGCATATCCTATACTGCTCCTGCATATCCTGTACTGCTCCTGTATATCCTGTACTTCTCCTTCATATCCTGTACTGCTCCTGCATATCTTGTAATGCTTCTGCCCATCGTGTACTGCTCCTGCATATTCTATACTGCTCCTGCTTATCCTGTACTGCTCCTGCTTATCCTGTACTTCTCCTGCATATGCTGTACTGCTCCTGCATATCTTGTAATGCTTCTGCCCATCGTGTACTGCTCCAGCATATCCTGTACTGCTCCTGCATATTATGTACTGCTACTGCCCATCCTGTACTGCTCCTGCGTATCCTGTACTGCTCCTGCATATTATGTACTGCTACTGCCCATCCTGTACTGCTCCTGCGTATCCTGTACAGATCCTATACATCTTGTACTGCTTCTGCATATCCTGTACTGCTCTTGCATATCCTTTACTGCTCCTGCCCATCCTGTACTGCTCCTGCATATTATGTACTGCTACTGCCCATCCTGTACTGCTCCTGCGTATCCTGTACTGCTCCTGCATATTATGTACTGCTACTGCCCATCCTGTACTGCTCCTGCATATCCTGTACAGATCCTATACATCTTGTACTGCTTCTGCATATCCTGTACTGTCCATGCATATCCTGTACTGCTCCTGCATATCCTGTACTGTCCATGCATATCCTGTACTGCTCTTGCATATCCTGTACTGTCCATGCATATCCTGTACTGTCCATGCATATCCTGTACTGCTCCTGCATATCCTGTACTGTCCATGCATATCCTGTACTGTCCATGCATATCCTGTACTGCTCTTGCATATCCTTTACTGCTCCTGCCCATCCTGTACTGCTCCTGCATATTATGTACTGCTACTGCCCA
>JAWQFJ010021995.1:27500-45000 GCA_034096865.1 Theodoxus fluviatilis
CAAACCAGTCCTTATGTTTCTTGGGTCTGTAGCTGTGGTATAGATCATCTCTCTGAGTGACGCCCAATCTGCCTCGACGTTCTGGTTGTCCAAAGAGGTGGACTCCAAGCGTTCTTTCAGAGCGTCCACGAAGGACTGCTTGCAGTTGGCAATCTTCAGCCTGGCAACGTTCAACCGTTTGGGGGCCTTCTTCCCTTGTGGGCGACGTTTGGGTTGAATGCGGATGTTGAGCATGGAAATGATAAGGCAATGGTCTGTCCAGCATTCAGCACCGCACACGGATTTGGTCACCCTTACATCCTGCCTGTCCCTCTTCCTCACGATGACGTAGTCAATGAGATGCCAGTGCTTTGAGCGGGGGTGCATCCAAGACGTCCGGTGACGGGTAGGGATGCGGCAGACAGACATACACACAAACAGACATACAGACAGATACACAGACAGACACACACACACACACACACACAAACAGACACACAGACACTTGGACAGACAGATACTTGGACAGACAGACACACAGACACACAGACACACAGACACACAGACACAGACACACAGACACACAGACAGACAGACAGACAGACAGACAGACAGACAGACAGACAGACAGACAGACAGACAGACAGACAGACAGACAGACAGTGAGAGAGAGAGTGAGAGAGAGAGTGAGTGAGAGATAGATAGAGAGAGAGAGAGAGAGAGAGAGAGAGAGAGAGAGAGAGAGAGATTGACTGACTGACTGACTTTATTTCGGCCGACGACCCAACTTGACATACATCAGGTTGAAACATTCAGATATTCTTATGTACATAAACTGTTAAAAAAAGAAAAAGGTATTGCATTACATTTACAACCATCGAGGCGTGCATGTATAGGATATTCATACAGCAATGCAGGTATGATCCTATGGTAGTTCCCCGCCTCTGACTGTATCAGAACACTTATATGTAAGTTGATATGTCTATAACAAATTGGAGGAGGGGTGTGTGTGTGTGTGTGTGTGTGTGTGTGTGTGTATGAGAGAGAGCGATAGAGAAATAGAGAGAGAGAGAGAAAGAGAGAGATTTGAAATGTACAACCATATACACTGGTTACAAATCGACTTAGAAGCCAGAAGGCGTTTGATGCAACAGGTTCTGTAAAATATGCACATTTTTCATTCTTAAAATGCAGTCTGTAGCTGCTTGAGCATCTTTAATATAACAACATATAGAAAATGTCATTTGGTCAAAGCAGATTGTTCTTTGCTTGCGTAGTTTGATTCAGAGAGAGAGAGAGAGAGAGAGAGAGAGAGAGAGAGAGAGAGAGAGAGAGAGAGAGAGAGAGAGAGAGAGAGACTTTGACTTTGACTTTTTTTTGTT
Source organism: Theodoxus fluviatilis (assembly GCA_034096865.1). Lineage (NCBI taxonomy): Eukaryota > Metazoa > Mollusca > Gastropoda > Cycloneritida > Neritidae > Theodoxus > Theodoxus fluviatilis. Next base: position 28,862 of record JAWQFJ010021995.1, read on the forward strand.
TTTAGGCCGACCGCCTATTACAATTTTGCATGAGAGATTACAGGTTGACGAGTCACATGATACATAATCAACTGCAGTTTTCCTCTCGACGATTCATGGCATAGTGGATATACATAGCCACATTTCTTAATGTTATCATATTTGTAGTGGACATCAATTGGAAAAATTTATTCCTGGATTCAGATGTTGTCCGAGGTATTTTTTTCGGAAGTCATCATAGTGTGTACATTGTACCAATAAGTGGTTTTCATCTTCATTTTCTCGACAAAAGGGGCATATCGGGTCATTGCTTAGTGGAGTAAAACGGTGGCTATTTTTTTTCAGGTTGTTGACACCAAACCTAAATCTTGAATAAGCATCACGAAACTTTTTAATTGTTATAACATGCAGGTACTCTTCTTCTCCGAAGAAATTTTTGAACAAAGTGTACCAGCTAATCTTTCACTGGCGGCATTTTCCTCGTGCCATTGTTGGCTACAACAGTCGCGAAGTCTTTGCTTGAATGCCTTGAGGAAGGATTTTTCATTACCGACTGCGCCATTTAGCCATACATAGGCAAAACCATATCTTGACAAGCAATTTTCAATGAATACTGTCCATTTCCTATTTGGGGAGACATTACAGTTGAGAAGCCAGAGATATGCTTGCTTGGGGAGCCTGCTGTTTGGCATTTTGCACACTTTAAGCCAATATTTGAGAGAGAGAGAGAGAGAGAGAGAGAGAGAGAGAGAGAGAGAGAGAGAGAGAGAGAGAGAGAGAGAGAGAGAGAGAGAGAGAGAGAGAGAGAGAGAGAGAGAGAGAGAGAGTGGAGAAGAAATCTGTAAAATTACGTAAGAAACAATTCTGCCTTTCGCAGAAAATTGCTGAATTTTCTAATCTCGAGATGCATTTCTCTCGCTTCAAGACTACTTTAACGTTTGTGCTGGCCATTCTACGATGTGTGTTGACCATTACATGATGTGGGTTGACTATTCCATGATGTGTGTTGACCAGTACATGTATGTTGACCATTCCGTGAAGTGTGTTGACCATTCCATGACGTGTGTTGACCATTCCATGACGTGTACTGACCATTCCATGATATGTGTTGACCATTTCATACTGTATGTCGACCATTCCATAATGTGTGTTGACCATTTCGTGATGTGTTGGCCATTTCATGATGTGTGTTGACCATTCCATACTGTATGCTGACCATTTCATAATGTGTGCTGATCATTTGATGATTTGTGATGACCATTCTATGATGTGTGCTGACCATTCCATAATGTGTGTTGACCATTCCATGATGTTTGTTGACCATACATGTGTGTTGACCATTCCATGATGTGTGTTGACCAGTACATGTGGGTTGACCATTCCATAATGTCTGCTGACCATTCCATGATGTGTGTTGGCCATTCAATGATGTGTGTTGACCATTACATGATGTGTGTTGACCATTCCATGACGTGTGTTGACCATTATATGATGTGTGTTGACCAGTACATGTGTTTGACCATTCCATGATATGTGTTGACCATTCCATGACGTGTGTTGACCATTCCATAATGTGTGTTGACCATTCCATGATGTGTGTTGACCATTCCATACTGTGTGTTGACCATTCCATGATGTGTGTTGACCATTCCATGATGTGTGTTGACCATTCCATGATGTGTGTTGACCATTCCATACTGTGTGTTGACCATTCCATGACGTGTGTTGACCATTACATGATGTGTGTTGACCAGTACATGTGTGTTGACCATTCCATACTGTGTGTTGACCATTCCATGATGTGTGTTGACCATTCCATGATGTGTGTTGACCATTACATGTGTGTTGACCATTCCATACTGTGTGTTGACATTCCATGAGTGTGTTGACCAGTACATGTGTGTTGACCATTCCTTACTGTGTGTTGACCATTCCATGAAGTGTGTTGACCATTACGTGTGTGTTGACCATTCCATGACGTGTGTTGACCAGTACATGTGTGTTGACCATTCCATGACGTGTGTTGACCATTCCATGATGTACGTTGACCATTCCATATTGTGTGTTGGCCATTCCATGATGTTTGTTGATCATTCCATGATATGCGTTGACATTCCATGATGTGTGTTGACCATTACATGTGTGTTGACCATTCCATGATGTGTGTTGACCATTCCATGACGTGTGTTGACCAGTACATGATGTGTGTTGACCATTCCATGACGTGTGTTGACCATTCCATGATGTGTGTTGACCATTCCATGATGTGTGTTGACCATTCCATGATGTGTGTTGACCATTCCATGCTGTGTGTTGACCATTCCATGATGTGTGCTGACCATTCCATAATGTGTGTTGACCATTCCATAGTGTGTGTTGACCATTCCATGATGTGTGTTGACCATTCCATAATGTGTGTTGACCATTCCATGATGTGTGTTGACCATTCCATGATGTGTGTTGACCATTCCATAATGTGTGTTGACCATTCCATGATGTGTGTTGACCATTCCATGATGTGTGTTGACCATTACATGATGTGTGTTGACCGTTTCATACTTTCCGTTGACCATTCCATAATGTGTGATGACCATTACATGATGTGGGTTGACCATTACGTGATGTGTGTTGACCATTCCATAATATGTGCTGACCATTTCATGATGTGTGTTGACCATTCCATGAGTGTGTTGACCATACATGTGTGTTGACCATTCCATACTGTGTGTTGACCATTACATGATGTGTGTTGACCATTACATGATGTGTGTTGACCATTCCATAATGTGTGCTGACCATTTCATGATGTGTGTTGACCATTCCATGTGTGTGTTGACCATTACATGATGTGTGTTGACCATTACATGATGTGTGCTTACCATTAAATGATGTGTGTTGACCATTCCATGACTGTATGTTGACTATTCCATGATGTGTGTTGACCATTCCATGATGTGTGTGACCATTCCATGATGTGTGTTGACCATTCATGATGTTGTGACCATTCCATGATGTGTGTTGACCATTCCATGACGTGTGTTGACCATTCCATGATGTGTGTTGACCATTCCATGATGTGTGTTGACCATTCCATGATGTGTGTTGACCATTCCATGATGTGTGTTGACCATTCCATGATGTGTGTTGACCATTCCATGATGTGTGTTGACCATTCCATGATGTGTGTTGACCATTCCATAATGTGTGTTGACCATTCCATGATGTGTGTTGACCATTACATGATGTGTGTTGACCATTCCATGATGTGTGTTGACCATTCCATGATGTGTGTTGACCATTCCATACTGTATGTTGACTATTCCATACTGTGCGCTGACCATTTCATGATAGGTGCTGACCATTCCATAATGTGTGTTGACCATTCCATGATGTGTTCTGTATTCCATGTGTGCTGACCATTCCATAATGTGTGTTGTCCATTCCATGATGTGTTCTGTATTCAATGTTGTGTGCTGACCATTACATGATGTGTGTCGACCATTCCATAATGTGTGTTGACCATTCCATGATGTGTTCTGTATTCCATGTTGTGTGCTGACCATTCCATAATGTGTGTTGTCCATTCCATGATGTGTGTTGACCATTCCATAATGTGTGTTGAAAATCGCGTGATGTGTGTTGACCGTTTCGTATTGTGTGTTAACCATTCCATGATGTGTTTTGACCGTTCCATGATGTGTGCTGACCATTCCATAATGTGTGCTGACCATTCCATAATATGTTTTGATCATTACATGATGTGTGTTGACCATTCCGTAATGTGTGTTACCATTACATGATGTGTGTTGACCATTCCATAGTGTGTGTTGATCATTCCATACTGTTCGCTGACCATTCCATAATGCACGCTGATCATTCCATAACGTGTGTTGACCATTACATGATGTGTGTTGACCATTACATGATGTGTATTATCCATTCCATGATGTGTGTTTATCATTTCGTAATGTGTGTAGTGCATTCCATGATGTGTGTTGAGCATTCCATAATGTGCGTTGACCATTCCATAATGTGTGTTGACCATTCCATAATGTATGTTGACCATTACATGATGTGTGTTGACCATTCCATAATGTGTGTTTATCATTTCATAATGTGTGTAGTGCATTCCATGAAGTGTGTTGACCAATCCATAATGTGCGTTGACCATTAGATGATGTGTGTTGACCGTTTCATACTGTGCGTTGACCATTCCATAATGTGTGTTGACCATTCTATGATGTGGATTGACCATTACGTGATATGTGTTGACCATTCTATAATTGTGCTGACCATTTCATGTGTGCTGACCATTCCATGACGTGTGCTGACCATTCCGTGATGTGTGCTGACCGTTTCATACTGTGTGTTGACCATTACATGATGTGTGTTGACCATTACATGATTTGTGTTGACCATTCCATAGCGTTTGCTGACATTTTATTATGTGTGCTGACCATTCCATAATATGTGTTGACCATTACACGATGTGTGCTGACCATTCCATGATGTGTGTTGACCATTCCATGATGTGTGTTGACCATTCCATGATGTGTGCTGACCATTCCATGATGTGTGTTGACCATTCCATGATGTGTGTTGACCATTCCATGATGTGTGCTGACCATTCCATGATGTGTGTTGACCATTCCATGATGTGTGTTGACCATTCCATGATGTGTGTTGACCATTCCATAATGTGTGTTGACCATTCCATGATGTGTGTTGACCATTCCATGATGTGTGTTGACCATTCCATGATGTGTGCTGACCATTCCATGATGTGTGTTGACCATTTCATGATGTGTGTTGACCGTTTCATATTGTGTGTTGACCATTCCATGATGTGTGTTGACCATTTCATGATGTGTGTTGACCGTTTCATATTGTGTGTTGACCATTCCATAATGTGTGTTGACCATTACATGATGTGTGTTGACCATTCCATAATGTGTGTTGATCATTCCATGATGTGGGTTGACCATTACATACTGTGTGTTGACCATTCCATGATGTGTGGTGACCATTCTATAATGTGTGATGACCATTCCATGATGTGTGCTGTGCATTCCATGTTGTGTGCTGACCATTCCATAACGTGTGTTGTGCGTTCCATGTTGTGTGCTGACCATTCCATGATGTGTGTTGACCACTCCATAATGTGTGTTGACCAATCCATAATATGTGTTGTGCATTCCATGTTGTGTGCTGACCATTACATGATGCGTGTTGCCCATTCCGTAATGTTTGTTGACCATTCCATGATGTGTGCTGACCATTCCATAATGTGTGTTGACCATTCCATAATGTATGCTGAACATTCCATAATGTGTGTTGACCATTACAAGATGTGTGCTGACCATTTCATGATGTGTGCTGACCATCCCATGATGTGTGCTGACCATTCCATGATGTGTGTTGACCATTCTATGATGTGTTTTGATCAATTCCATAATGTGCTCACCATTTCATGATGTGTGTTGACCGTTTCATATTGTGTGTTGACCATTCCATAATGTGAGTTGACCATTTCATGATGTGTGTTGACCGTTTCAAATTGTGTGTTGACCATTCCATAATATGTTGGCCATTCCATAATGTGTGTTGACCGTTCCATACTGCGCGCTGACCATTCCATAATGTGCGCTGATCATTACATAATGTGTGTTGACAAATACATGATGTGTGTTGACCATTCCATGATGAGTGCTGACCATTCCATACTGTGTGTTGACCATTCCATGATGCGTGTTGACCATTCCATAATATCAGCTGATCATTCCATGATGTGTGTTGACCAGTCCATGTGCGTTGGCATTACATGTTCATTGACCATTCCATAATGTATGCTGAACATTCCATAATGTGTGTTGACCATTACATGATGTGTGTTGACCATTCCATGATGTGTGTTGACCATTCCATGATGTGTGCTGACCATTCCATGATGTGTGTTGACCATTCCATGACGTGTGCTGACCATTCCATGATGTGTGTTGACCATTCCATAATATCAGCTGACCATTCCATGATGTGTGTTGACCAGTCCATGTGCGTTGGCATTACATGTTCATTGACCATTCCATGTGTGTTGACCAGTACATGTGTGTTGACCATTACATGTGTGTTGACCATTCCATGATGTGTGGTGACCATTGCATGATGTGTGTTGACCATTCTATGATGTGTGTTGATCAATTCCATAATGTGTTAAATATTTCACTATGTGTGTTGACCGTTTCATATTGTGTGTTGACCATTCCATAATATTTTGGCCATTCCATGATATGTGTTGACCGTTCCATACCGTGTGGTGATTATTCTATAATGTATGTTGACCATTCCATGATGTGTGCTGACCATTCCATGATGTATGCTGACTATTCCATGATGTGTGTTGACCGTTCCATGATGTGTGCTGACCATTCCATGATGTGTGCTGACCATTCCTTGATGTGGGTTGACCGTTCGATGATGTGTGCTGACCATTCCATGATGTGTGCTGACCATTCCATGATGTGTGCTGACCATTCCATGATGTATGTTGACCATTCCTTGATGTGGGTTGACCGTTCGATGATGTGTGCTGACCATTCCATGATGTGTGCTGACCATTCCATGTGCGTTGAGCATTACATGTTCGATGACCAATGCCTAATGTGCTGCCCATACCCTAAAATGCGCTGACCGTTCCATGAAGTTTTCTTTATCTCCTGTCCAGAGACGTCACTGGCTTTGGAATGCCCTGGTGCCAGTTCAAGGAGGGAGTGCGTGGGACGGAGGCCTGCGTCATTCCCTACTGCAGCCAGAGGTCAGGTACGGCCTTCCACAGAACAGTTGTGAACATGGAGCTGTTCCCCAGACAGTGGTGGAGACCGTTGTGACTGTGGTACAGCTTTTGGCATGTCTTGCGGCCATAGAACTGTTCCCAAGACAGTGGGGGAGATCGTTGTGACAGTGACACAGTTGTAGACATGTTCTTTGAACATTGAGCTGTTCCCTAATCAGTGGTGGAGACCGTTGTGACAGTGACACAGTTGTAAACATGTCCTGTAAACATGACGTTGTTCCCCAGACAGTGGTGGAGACCGTTGTGACAGTGACACAGTTGTAGACATGTCCTTTAAATATAAAGTTGTTCCCAAGACAGTGGTGGAGATCGTTGTGACAGTGACACAGTTGTAGACATGTTCTTTGAACATTGAGCTGTTCCCTAATCAGTGGTGGAGACCGTTGTGACGGTGACACAGTTGTAAACATGTCCTGTAAACATGACGTTGTTCCCCAGACAGTGGTGGAGACCGTTGTGACAGTGACACAGTTGTAAACATGTCCTTTAAATATAAAGTTGTTCCCCAGACAGTGGTGGAGACCGTTGTGACAGTGACACAGTTGTAAACATGTCTTGTAAATATGAAGTTGTTCCCTAGACAGTGGTGGAGACTGTTGTGACACTGACACAGTTGTAGACATGTCTTGTTGCCATGGAGTTGTTCCCTAGACAATGGTGGAGACTGTTGTGACACTGACACAGTTGTAGACATGTCTTGTTGCCATGGAGTTGTTCCTAGACAGTGGTGGAGACTGTTGTGACAGTGACACAGTTGTAGACATGTCTTGTGGCCATGGAGTTGTTCCTAGACAGTAGTAGAGACCGTTGTGACTTGTAGGCGAAATTATAAAAGACGTCTTTGCCTAAAAAAAATGACTATAACAGTATGATAAGTCGTTTGCTGCAGGAAAGTATGAAAACTCGAAGAATTTTTTAGTATCTTAAGAAGCGCAACTCGAAAGACGTCCATCTGCCAGATGTTGGCATAGGCACCTGGAAAAATTACTAAGAAAATATGTTCAGGAACAAGGCCAACCAGGACACACTCCACATTGACGGCGATATCAATCAAAATCCCGACCTTGACGCTTCAATTACTGAAACAGATGTAAAATTAATTACTCAATGCATCAATGTGAGTAGATCAACTGGACTCGAGGGATATTTGGCGAGAGTTTCAAAATAACGTGCAAGAAGATCAGAATTCATATCTATACGTGTATCTTAAAAAATCAATCACCTATTGGGCAGTCATTATTAACCTCAACCTCGGTCAAATTTATTATCGTACCTATACACAAAAAGCAACCTATTCAATCCAGTTGATTATAACGGAATTTCTTTACTGCCCATTCACACAATTTTTGTATGTGTTGCAACTTGTCTCCTTTTGCAAAGTCCTGTTAATACGGGGGTTCTCCTAGCTTGTGCCGAGAAGTCGAAGTCCTGTTAATACGGGGGTTCTCCTAGCTTGTGCCGAGAAGTCGAAGTCCTGTTAATACGGGGGTTCTCCTAGCTTGCACCGGGAAGTCGAAGTTCACAAAATCCGGTCGTTTTCAATAAAACCACACAATGCCGTGGAGGACTCGATCACTCCATATGGAGGACTTATCACAGCGATGACAATCAGCATTACCATAACAACTTCACTCTAGGCACAATGCCGTGGAGGACTCGATCATTACATATGGAGGACTTATCACAGCAATGACAATCAGCATTACCATAACAACTTCACTCTAGGCACAATGCCGTGGAGGACTCGATCATTACATATGGAGGACTTATCACAGCGATGACAATCAGCATTACCATAACAACTTCACTCTAGGCACAATGCCGTGGAGGACTCGATCATTACATATGGAGGACTTATCACAGCGATGACAATCAGCATTACCATAACAACTTCACTCTAGGCACAATGCCGTGGAGGACTCGATCACTCCATATGGAGGACTTATCACAGCGATGACAATCAGCATTACCATAACAACTTCACTCTAGGCACAATGCCGTGGAGGACTCGATCACTCCATATGGAGGACTTATCACAGCGATGACAATCAGCATTACCATAACAACTTCACTCTAGGCACAATGCCGTGGAGGACTCGATCACTCCATATGGAGGACTTATCACAGCGATGACAATCAGCATTACCATAACAACTTCACTCTAGGCACAATGCCGTGGAGGACTCGATCACTCCATATGGAGGACTTATCACAGCGATGACAATCAGCATTACCATAACAACTTCACTCTAGGCACACTGCCGTGGAGGACTCGATCACTACATATGGAGGACTTATCACAGCGATGACAATCAGCATTACCATAACAACTTCACTCTAGGCACAATGCCGTGGAGGACTCGATCACTCCACATGGAGGACTTCTCGCACTCAGGTATCTTCTGAAGCTCTCACCTTATCTCTGGCGTGCGCGCTCACCTGTCTCTTCGTTGCGCCTTTTATACCTTCTTACAGGCTTCTGGAATCTTCAAGAAATGTGTGCAACATACTCCACGCTCTGGCAGTTTCGTAAAAGACACCACGTGACACAACCAAGACAAATTTAGCCTGACTCTGTCAGGTAACTAAGCAACGACCAGGCGCTGAGACTGCCATAATCAGTTCGATAGCGCCACGATATTCTCGCGCACTCCAGAACCTTCACAACACCTGTTCTTAGAGACACCGCCGCACTTTGTTAAAAGTTGAGAGCAAAATCTGTCCTGAGCAAGCCGGATTTCTGCCAGACCGCTCAACTGTTGACCAGGTTTTAACCTTGCACTCCACGACATTGACACACGTGTATGGTAAGAGACCTGACACACTATACGTCGCCTTTGTTGACTGCAGGAAGGGTTTTGAGTCGGTCAACCGGGGCTATCTTTGGAAAATAATGCAAAGTAGTGGTCTATCAAATAAATTCATTAGGATGTTAAAAGTCATGTACTCGAATGAACAATCCGGAGTCAGGTGGCAATACAACATTTGTGAATTTTGTCTCTTTGCAATCGGCATGAAACAGGAAGTAAAATGTAGGGCGTCCATATTCCTAGTGTAAATCAACATGGTGGCGGAGTGCTTCCTAACACGCGGAAAGCACGTAGTGCAAATGCTGCCAGGCACGAACGAAATATTTGCAATTTGGTTTGCTGATGACATTGCTTTGTAATAATCCACACCAACGGAGTTACAACATCAGGGCCCGTATCCAGAACGGCGATTTATCTTTTTAACACTCGATTTATCCCCTAACCCCGGGTTATCTTGATCGGTTAGATAAGGTACGCTCGTCAGAGGATCCTAGGTTTTGCTTTGTTATATATATTGATTTCCAGCCAAGGGAGAGCGGAACAGACAGTTGGAATCGTCTGAGTTTAGAGATAAATCGAGGTTAAAATAACTCGCCGTTCTGGATACGGGCCCAGAACAATTTCACACACCCTTAGCCTCCAAGAGAACATCCTTGGCCATCAAGTAAACACCCTTGGCCTCCAAGTGAACACCCTTTGCCTCTAAGTGAACACCCTTAGCCTCCAAGTGAACACTCGTAGCCTCCAAGTTAACACCCGTAGCCTCCACGCAAACAGCCTTACCCTCCAAGTGAACAGCCTTAGCCTCCAAGTGAACACCTTTAGCATCCAAGTGAACACTCGTTGCCTCCACGTGAACACCCGTAGCCTCCACGTGAGCAGCTTTAGCCTCCAAGTGAACACCTTTAGCATCCAAGTGAACACCCGTAGCCTCTAAATGAACACCCTTAGCCTCTATGTGAACACCCTTAGCCTGCAAGTGAACTGCCTTAGCCTCTAAGTGAACACCCTTAGCCTCCAAGTGAATACTCGTAGCCTCCAAGTGAACATCCGTAGCCTCCAAGTGAACACCCGTAGACTCCAAGTGAACACCCTTAGCCTCCAAGTGAACACTCGTAGCCTCCAAGTGAACACCCGTAGCCTCCAAGTGAACACCCGTAGCCTCCAAGTGAACACCCAAAAGATGAAAGTGATGGCTTTCAGAAGAGGTGGATACACGGTAGATGGCGAAACAAGGTATCTCTATGAAGGAAGACTAGAAGCAGTGATTCTAGGATGCACATTCACTACCAATTTCCTAAACAGCCTCAGATGAAGATGCTTCCATGAATGGAAATCAGAAGACCGTTCAGACAATGAAGTCATTGTGGTCGCTACCCATTCCTAACCCACCAGTCTTTCCTACACCTGTCCATGCTGAGGCGCAAGCCATCCTTGTCATATGGCGCGAAACTATGGCGTCTTGGGAGTTAGGAAAAGATAGAAAGTGTATCCGCGTGCGAGAAGTTCTTAGGACTGAATGCTGGAACACATTTCCACTTGTTTTATGGAGAACTAGGTAGATTTCAGCCAATGGATTAACCGTACAGTTGTCTAGAATGTCAATAACGAGGTTACCAAAACAGGCATTCGCCATGCTACGCACCACCAGTATCCACGAGAATGAGAAGCAGCCCTGCATTGTGAGACACCTTGTGCAACTAGGATATGCATATGTGGTAAAAAGGAGGAGTTGGTGACGAAAGACGATTTTACGGCAATCGAAACAAAGATGAAAAGACTGCTATCTTCAGTCATAGGAGGAGAGAAACCATAATAGTTACTAAAAAGAAGTTTAGAGACACCTCTATACGATTTTAAATAAGCGTTAATAGTCTGTGAATTAATCAGCTCACCATAAGCAATGAAGCGAGAGAAGTTACCTCCCCTTTTTACAACATGAGTGAAGATGAGAGGTGGATCATGTTAGACTGTAATGCTAATGTCAATCTCAGGGGTATAACAAAACAAGTGCATACAGTTTCAAAAAATGCAGCTATAAGTTGCAAGGTACCTACATACAAATAACAAATCCATGTACATTTTGTTTGCCATGCATCTTAGAGAGAAAATAAAAAGTTTTCCAGTACATCATAATTTCACTTGACATGCACTTAACTAGTACACAGTCACAACTCTGGCAAGCATTAAGGGATGGAATGATCATATATCCCACCAGTCGCAAACTACTTGTGCTCACCCATATATTCAATGGACGGTCGGTTTTGAATCAAACTTTCGTATTGTATCATCTCTCTCTCTCTCTCTCTCTCACCCACCCTCCTCTCTCTCTCTCTTTTTCTCTCTTTCTCTCTCTTTCTCTCTCTCTAACTCATTCATGCTCTTTCTTTTAACTTCTCAGACAAGAATGCTTCCCTAAACGACTGCTATCTACCCTCACGGAGACAACATCATCCCGCGGCCTTGTACTTCGGGCTGAAGAACACAACCGCTTCTGGCAAGGACTGCGTACCCTGGAGTGACGTGACTCACCTCCTGCACAGGAGCACCATGACCCAGTACCAGGGCTTCCTGGAGCCCAGGGACCATGGCAACTTCTGTCGAGACATGCAGGGTTTGGGATTCCCCTGGTGCTTCACTGACGCCGTCAAAGGAGACCAGGAGCGGTGTGACATACAGCCTTGCACCGGGAACTTCACTCAACCTCCCGACTTCAGCGACGTGTACCGAGTGGACTTGGAGGCGTGGGCGGCAGAGAGGTCCCGGGTCCTTGCAGCGTACAAAGCCAAGGAAGACGAGCGTCTACGCCTGGAAGAGGAGAAGCGACAGCGGATACAACTTATCAAAGATTTGAATGTGAATAATCTATTCAACCAAGACGACCTTGACGTGGCAGACACAGAAATTGGCCCGGGCGCTGACCACGATTCGGAGACAGAAAATTACGTCTCCATCACAGAGCGCCCGAAGTCCGCCCTGATGTTCCTTCCCGTGATGGTCGTTCTGCTGAGTCACAGCTTGCTATAGCAGGGGAGCTGCCCCTGCACAGGCTGCCCTCTCGTCAGTCGACACAGTGCGGCCTGATGGATCTGGACAGCGAGCTGTCTGTCCAACGTCCTCCCCACTGGGCACACGTCAGAGGCAGGTGTTGGAGGAAGGACTGTCCAGTCCGCTACGCTGGCAGCAGTGTGCACATGGCGGTAAATGGACCTTGCTGCTGTGTCTACGACTCTGCCTTCCCCTGTTCCTGCTTCACAAGTCTGCCTTCCCCCAGCCCTGCTCCACAAGTCTGCCTTCCCCTGTTTCTGCTCCACAAGTCTGCCTTCCTCCGGCTCTGCTCCACAAGTCTGCCTTCCCCCGGCCCTGCTCCACAAGTCTGCCTTCCCCCGGCCCTGCTCCACAAGTCTGCCTTCCCCCGGCCCTGCTCCACAAGTCTGCCTTTCCCCGGCCCTGCTCCACAGGTCTGCCTTCCTCCGGCCCTGCTCCACAAGTCTGCCTTCCCCCGGCCCTGCTCCACAGGTCTGCCTTCCCCCGGCCCTGCTCCACAAGTCTGCCTTCCCCCGGCCCTGCTCCACAGGTTTGCCTGCCCCTGGCCCCTGTGATGAAGGTGGTTGTATTACTGTACACGGACAGCTGGGCAGGTCATTCAAATACCTGTGTACATCGAACCCTCATCGACAATGCTTTGATTTTGGAGTAAACAAGCTTTAAACATGATGTTCATGAGAGTGTCCTTTGTTGTTCCTGCTCAGTGCAGCTGCCAAGAATGGTTGTGGGCATGAAGTGTTCTTCATTAAGCACAGACTTCTCCTTCCTTTGATTCGGAATGTGAATTAAGGCGTCTGTAATAGCGTGTGTGCGTTCGTGCGCGCGCGCCCGTGTATGTGCGTGCGTGTGTGTGTGTGTGTGTGTGTCTGTGTTTATATGTGCGTCTGTGTGTGTGTCTTTGTGAGTGTGTGTGTTTGTGTGTGTGTGTGTGTGTGTGTGTGTGTGTGTGTGTGTATGCGCACTCGCGAGCGTGTGTCTGTGTGTACGCGCGCGCGCGCGCGCGTGTTTGTGAGCGCTTGCAAACGTGCGAGCGTCTCCCTTTTTGCCTGTGCATTTGTCCATTTGTCTAACCATCCATCCATCCATCAACCAGTCTGCCTATCTCTCCCTCCCACTCCCCACCCCACCTCGTTCTCTCTCTCTCTCTCTCTCTCTCTCTCTCTCTCTCTCCACATCTCTCTCTCTCTCTCTCTCTCTCTCTCTCTCTCTCTCTTGCCACATTTGAAAATTTTGCCTCAAGGGCTGAATGTAAGAAAGGCAATACTGCCTAATTCACTACCCTTGTAAAATAAAGTTCGTTCGTTCGTTCGTTCGTTCGTTCGCTCTCTCTCTCTCTCTCTCTCTCTCTCTCTCTCTCTCTCTCTTTCTTTCTTTCTCTCTCTCTCCCTTTCTCCACGCACCCCTACCCACCCCCATGCACCCAGAACACTGCTGAAAATCATATGTTAATATTACAAGTAAATGTTTTGATAACAGTATGTACATCTGGTCGAGTGTCAGACTTTGTTCAGTGAACAGTATTACAAGGTCGAACTCCCTCGCTCTTCGTGCCAAAAGATGTATGACCTCTAGTCTAATGGACAGTATGGTCCACGGGAGAATTCGTCCAAATTTGGCATGCTTCTCCTTAGAATCATCGCACCGTCATCCATACTCATTGCTGGACCACGGAAGGCCATTTCGCAGATTACTCCAGTCATTACGGCCCTCATATGGGACGACAATGCTTGACCGAGAGACATGCGCCATGAACAAATTAGCATTTGCATTCCTAATGATGCGTATGCAAATACTGCATAATGGAAAGTTTTTGCACCACGTGATTGTAATTTATGCAATGACGTCGCGCCCACATCATACTGACTACAAGTGACCACTGGTCAGTACAGTGGAAACATCCCCCTATACGATGGCATTCCTCGTCTGGATGGTATTTAAACCTTTGGACTTTTTAGCCTAGTGGGAGACGAGCTTCATTTCTCGTTGGCGCAAGACGTGTAAAGTCCCCACCCTGTACAGCCTAGGCAGTCTTTGCCCTCAGCACTCTAGTTCACGAGAGACTTCGCCTACTGACTAGGCTTCACAGAATACGCCCTCCTACCCCCTTTGTTAAGGAGAGAGCCGTATCTTTGAAACCCTCACTTAAAGAAATAAAACCAGTCGACTGAATTCCTTTTGTTGGACTGCATTAAAGTTTGGTCAAGCCACAACGACTCCCCAGATTCAAGGAAGCTTATCTAAAAACATTAACTTAAAAAAATAAGTTTGTAATATCAACCCACCGCAATAATCACTCAGGTTAGGATGTGATGCTTTGTGTTACAAACAGTTGAGTTCAAATAAAACTCTTCGCCATTACGTTGATTGCTTGAAATAGAGAAAGGAAAACGAAAGAGAGAAAAATCAAAGAAAGAGGAACAGACAACGCGGCAGACAAAAAGAGACAAACAAAACGAACAAAAGAAAAGAAGATGACATTGTAATGGCGTCACTGAAGTAAGAAAGCATAAATTGTCAGTTTCCTTGAAAGTGCACCTCGACACAGACTATACAGAATGGCAAGTCACAAATCCTGTGTTAGTTATCAATTTCCATGAAACTGCACTCGGAAAGATATTTTACTCCATATTGTACTGCATGTTCTGGGTTAATTGTCTATTTCGATGACACTTCATATAGACACAGATAATACAGGGCATTGAAACGCACATACCGTGCATTTTGACTTGACATTTCCTCTTACAAAGAGAATGAAATCCCAAACCACAAAGGGGGAGGGAGGGGGGGGGGGTCTGCAGAGTGTGACGTCATCCACAATTCCAGGGGCGCGTTGCTCAGCCTACCTAATTGGGAAATAATAGGGCGGTGTCGACAGGTGTCACCCATTTGACTGCTTTTATATCTGCTTTCATCATGTTGTCTCGTGTTGCCACCGGCCTATTCCTCGCAAGATCTCGCAAGGATCCTAGCGTAAGCAACGCGCCCCTGGGCCTGGGGCGTACACAAAGAAGAGAAGAGACGCCATTAACAAGCACTTGAGATGGCGGTCGTCTGCTTTGAGAAGCGAAGCTTGGTTTTCAGTCGGTGACATTTACCAGAGGGTGAGTTTTTAAGGGTAGACGAGGCGGGTGTAATGGCGAAGCTATGTAACGTCAAACTTGTCCAATTAGTAAACAACAACACCACAAAAAGTGTTCCAATTAGTCAACAACAACAACACCATAAAAAGTGTTCCAAGTAGTCCGTGAGCAGTCCCCTACCCCCCAGAGTTTGAGGAATGTAAATCTACCTGCGGCAGTCGTTATAAGTATTACCCCAAATAGAAAAAAAGAGACGTGTTGTGAAACAATGTCATCAGCCGTAACAATCGAATCAATCAGTGACTGGAATACAATAGCAAAGGTTGCCTGCAGGTCTCCTGGCTACTCAATTAAAGAAGAAGAAGAAGACGA
>JAWQFJ010021997.1:0-7500 GCA_034096865.1 Theodoxus fluviatilis
CGTTTCTCCTCCCTTGTGTATATTAAAACACAGGCTCGGCGCTATATGCGCTTGTGTCTAGGGGATTTGCTTGGGGAGAAGGAACGCACAATTAAAATAAATCAAAATCTCTGTCATGCACATGCAAAGGAACAGGAGGACAACATGTTTGACAATTAAGAAAAGGTATTTAATAATCAGAAACGCAGATAATCGATCAATCGCCCCCTTGTGGCTTTCAAATAGGGAATAGTCAATCTATGTCTCTGTGGAGCAAAAGAGTTCAAGAGTTCAGTCTTTGAATTTAGAGTCAGTTCAAAAGTTCAATATAGTGAGTACTCACGCTACCTTGTTGAATAGGTCCATCGAAGAATTTCATCAACTTTCACTGCTTATAGGGACTCACAGTCCACTTAACACACGTTCTCGCTTTTGTCAAGCGAGAATCAAAAGGCCATGGGGGTATGAACTTTCGCTCTATGTAGCGAAGTTCATATACACACACCACACTTTGCGGATGAAAACTCCTGGGGTGAGGTTTCCCCGGCTGTAGTGGTCAGCGTTGTTCCAGCCTGGGCAGGCGGGAGGGAGCCAGGCAGGAGGGGAGCGATCTCAAGCAGACGACGGCTGTGCGGCTGGGCATCTCAGACCAGCAGGCGTGCAGGCGAGCGTGGCAGGCGCTCTTGGGAGGGGTTTGAGGCAGGCCTCGCTCCAGCCGCAAGCGTGTCAGCGCGTTGGTCAACTTCTGGGGTGAGAGTCTCCACAACTCTCACTGCTTTGGTTTGGAGGGTGAGAAAACTTACTCTCTTATACGTGACAACCCCTTCCAAAGGGATTTAATCAATTACGGCCCAATTCTCTTTCTTTTGGGCAAACAGGGATGATACAAATACTTCTCTCGTTTTACGTGCTCTGGGGAGGGGATCAGACACACGGAGTAGCTTGGACGGGAGCGTGGTGTTCTAGCACCCTGTCCTTTCGCCAACTGATTAAAATTGGGCATGCAATGTAGTTTTATTGAAACACCTCAACCCTTTTCACGCATGCGCAAAACTCTTGGACAGAAAGCTGACTTGGCAGGAAAAACCGCCTTCAAGGCAAGCTTTGAAAAACAAGCTCAAGGACATCGGTCACCCTACCTCGCAGGAAGTCCGGTATATACAAAAACAGCCATGTGGCATCCGACCCAGAAAAACAACTCCAGTGCAGAAAGGTTGTGCCAGGATTCTCTGAGACTAAGATCCAGCAGGGGACAGCTTTTCTCAGCTATGAAAACGTTAAAGGCTTCAGTCTTAAAACACACTTAAATCATCAAAACAATAAAGAGGGGAAAACATGAATCTGTCACACTCCCTCCCCCTTCAAAGTGGAATTTTCTTACTGAGTTTAACAAGAAAATTTCAAAACACAGACTCAAAACAGGAGATGCAATCTCATCATTGACATTGGTGCTGCAAAACTTCAGTGCAGTCTACCAGTCCATCCGGACTCAAAACCCAATTCACTTTCAGCAAAGCCACTCAACATAAAACATGTCAAAACTCTGGTAAACAGTTCACCACATTGACGACCAAATAAACGTTCTCCCTGCAAACTCTACAGGGTAAGTCTACAGAAATCAAGGGAACAAAAAGAGGTTCCTTTTCCTCTCTAACAGTAGGAATTTACAACAACTACTATCGTCTGTCTGACGATCCGCCTATTTATTCGCCTCTTACGAATCGCGTAGGGGACGCGGTGGGACAATTCTTAAACAACCCCGTACCCACAGGGGGAAATTACCTGCACATCAATGAGCTATACTCTGCTCAATATGACACCCTTCAAAGGGATAACACTAATAGGAAGCATATCTTCCTCCCACAACACTTAGTTAGGCATCGCACCCAACATTCAGTAGGCATCACACCCACAACAACTTAATTAATCAGGCTTCACACCCTTGATGAGGCTTCTCACCTTCATCATTAATTAAGCAGGCTTCACACCTGTCATCTTCACAAGGCTTCTCACCTTTGATGAGGCTTCTCACCATCATCATTAATTAAGCAGGCTTCACACCTGTCATCTTCACAAGGCTTCACACCTTTGATGAGGCTTCTCACCATCATCATTAATTAAGCAGGCTTCACACCTGTCATCTTCACAAGGCTTCACACCTTTGATGAGGCTTCTCACCATCATCATTAATTAAGCAGGCTTCACACCTGTCATCTTCACAAGGCTTCTCACCTTTGATGAGGCTTCTCACCATCATCATTAATTAAGCAGGCTTCACACCTGTCATCTTCACAAGGCTTCTCACCTTTGATGAGGCTTCTCACCATCATCATTAATTAAGCAGGCTTCACACCTGTCATCTTCACAAGGCTTCACACCTTAAACAACACAGGTAGGGCTTTACACCTGCTCACGCCATAGCATGGGTTTGACCACCACGGCAATCTTTGGCGTAGTGACCAAACTTCTGGCATTTATAGCATTGGACCTTGTAAGGGCCTGTCTGCTCCCCTCTAGGTCGGAACTTCTCCTTCCTTTTTCTACCATTCTCTCCCTCTCTCTGTTTCTCCTCTTCTTCTCTCTCTTCCCTATCCTTCTCCATCTGCTGTCTCTCCCTCTCTCTCTTCTCCTCCCACTTCACCTCCATTTCACTCCTCATAGATTCTCTAGCCCTTTCTCTCTCTTCCCCATCCTTCTCCATCTGCTGTCTCTCTCTTCCTCTCTTCTCCTCCCACTTAACCTCCATTTCTCGTTTTTCCCTCTTCCACTTCCCCCTTGCTATCCTCACTAACTCCGCTCTTCTGAACTTGCACAAAATCCCTTGCAAAATCTTTAATAGAACCCTCGCCTGCACTCAAACCAAACTTCTCTATCAAAACTCCAAACCTGCTCTATCTAGGGACAGAATGTCCTTAATGCTAGGCCTACCCTCTATCACTTTAACCATTGTGACACAGGAAGAACCCACAGGCAGTACAAAAAGGTCACAGAGCAACTTCAACCTAAATTCATGCAATCAAGAATAATGCAGGCAGCAAGATTTCACATGTGAGGGTACCATCAACAATTCTAACAATGCATGATGAGTGACAAATCACGACACAACACAACAGTTTCAACCAAAGGGAGCGTCTACTCTATATCAGAGATAGAAAATTTCCACAACTACATTTACTGACTTAAATCTTCGGACGAGCACCCCATGCTGTGACGTTTCTCCTCCCTTGTGTATATTAAAACACAGGCTCGGCGCTATATGCGCTTGTGTCTAGGGGATTTGCTTGGGGAGAAGGAACGCACAATTAAAATAAATCAAAATCTCTGTCATGCACATGCAAAGGAACAGGAGGACAACATGTTTGACAATTAAGAAAAGGTATTTAATAATCAGAAACGCAGATAATCGATCAATCGCCCCCTTGTGGCTTTCAAATAGGGAATAGTCAATCTATGTCTCTGTGGAGCAAAAGAGTTCAAGAGTTCAGTCTTTGAATTTAGAGTCAGTTCAAAAGTTCAATATAGTGAGTACTCACGCTACCTTGTTGAATAGGTCCATCGAAGAATTTCATCAACTTTCACTGCTTATAGGGACTCACAGTCCACTTAACACACGTTCTCGCTTTTGTCAAGCGAGAATCAAAAGGCCATGGGGGTATGAACTTTCGCTCTATGTAGCGAAGTTCATATACACACACCACACTTTGCGGATGAAAACTCCTGGGGTGAGGTTTCCCCGGCTGTAGTGGTCAGCGTTGTTCCAGCCTGGGCAGGCGGGAGGGAGCCAGGCAGGAGGGGAGCGATCTCAAGCAGACGACGGCTGTGCGGCTGGGCATCTCAGACCAGCAGGCGTGCAGGCGAGCGTGGCAGGCGCTCTTGGGAGGGGTTTGAGGCAGGCCTCGCTCCAGCCGCAAGCGTGTCAGCGCGTTGGTCAACTTCTGGGGTGAGAGTCTCCACAACTCTCACTGCTTTGGTTTGGAGGGTGAGAAAACTTACTCTCTTATACGTGACAACCCCTTCCAAAGGGATTTAATCAATTACGGCCCAATTCTCTTTCTTTTGGGCAAACAGGGATGATACAAATACTTCTCTCGTTTTACGTGCTCTGGGGAGGGGATCAGACACACGGAGTAGCTTGGACGGGAGCGTGGTGTTCTAGCACCCTGTCCTTTCGCCAACTGATTAAAATTGGGCATGCAATGTAGTTTTATTGAAACACCTCAACCCTTTTCACGCATGCGCAAAACTCTTGGACAGAAAGCTGACTTGGCAGGAAAAACCGCCTTCAAGGCAAGCTTTGAAAAACAAGCTCAAGGACATCGGTCACCCTACCTCGCAGGAAGTCCGGTATATACAAAAACAGCCATGTGGCATCCGACCCAGAAAAACAACTCCAGTGCAGAAAGGTTGTGCCAGGATTCTCTGAGACTAAGATCCAGCAGGGGACAGCTTTTCTCAGCTATGAAAACGTTAAAGGCTTCAGTCTTAAAACACACTTAAATCATCAAAACAATAAAGAGGGGAAAACATGAATCTGTCACATTGCTGTTTGCATTTGGTGCAGTTTTTTTCTCTCCAAGGACACAGATTGTGAGAAGTCGTATCATGTAAATTTTGACATTTGCATAAGGAAATATTTGAGTAAAGTGATAGATGCATGTTATTTTCCTGATCTGTCCACAGTCCAACTTTTCTTATACCTGTTGATCAATGTTCATTATATTTAGGTACAGTCACCGGGACAAAAGGATGAAAGTTGAGAAACGTAGATTAAATTTACCTCTGGTTACTTATATTTGATTGCTTGATTTTCAAAGTCGTTCATACACGATTTCACGGACATACAAACAGTTATACATTTTTAATAGAAGGGCTTTGTTATCGCAAATAGACTGCCTAACCACACGAACTTTCAACCACATGAAAGGCAAGGATGGGTATTCATTGATACGTCTTTCACACACACAATATGGATGCATGAATACCTTGATACTTGGGTAGACAGTTCTGCCTATGATCTTTTAGTACATATTGATGTTGTGGCTCACTCGGAGGCTCTTCTTACACCCATGAAAGGTCACGAATTCCTTGCCAGAAGCATGTGCAGTAAGCTTTGTTTTGTATAAGAACTCCGTGGGCCTCCACAACACTATTTATTGTTTGCTCAGTGCTGGTATCACATATTGTACATTTGCTAGTTCTTTTTTCCCTGCAGGAAGTGTTTCCGACTTCTTCGTGATATATTTCCTCGTATGTGAAGTCAGGGCTGGTAGGCCATCAACACACTTTACCCCTTCAGGACTCGGTGGTAAATTGACCCTGTAAGTGCTGTGAACTCGGACAGCAATTAATTCTTTAGGAGCTGACACGGCTAATCCCCGGTCACTGCACTTCTGGAGGGTCAGCGTGCTCCCTGGGGTGGACAAAGAGTGACCAGTGAATGGGAGATTGGGTTTCGCTGTTGACCACCAGACGGCTCGCTCCCTCCCAAACACCTCCTGCACCGAACATTGTATTCCCAGGGTATTTTTGTCCTATGTTAAGAATGGAATAAAAACTACTTCTAACTTAAATTAAAAAGTAAATTACTTCCTGTCAGATTCAGGTTGATGACATTTAAACTGATGAAGACTAAGGTGTGTGTGAAATAAAGGTATTTTTACATAATATAACGTCTGCTATTCATAATGTACATTGTAAAGATTGCGTATTTGTGGATAACCTCTCTGATGACTGTGAAATAAAGCTGTAAGTTGGGCTCTTGCGCCAACCATAGGAATACTAGGACAGGACATTTTGGCAATGGTTTCTGATCAAATGGGGGTGGGAGGGTGATTGGGGGTGGGGCGGGGGGTGGGATAGGGGTTGGGGGGCTGATGAACATCTGGCGACTGATTGTCTTGGACTTTTATTGTGAGATATCAGCAATGCAACATTATCATCTCGTTTCATAAATACAAAGTTTTCTCATAGGGGAACTACCATCTAGAAACTATTTGATGCCTACCCATTAACCTGTGTTCACTTAATTTTTCATGTCTTCACCCCTTGCAACTTTAGCCACGTGTAGTATTACTCACTCGCTTTGACTTACTTTTCCTGATGGCAATAGGCGCACAGAAACCTTGGAACACGAATCTTGGCTTCTGAACTCCTCAACTAGAGGAGAGTATTCAAGTAGCAGGGAGGCCAGGACATTTTAGCTTCTACGTCTGCCGCCTACATGAACAGATTACTGGACACTTTGAGGCAATCATCATACCGGAACCCCTCCTTAAATCATGGTCTCGGACTTTGGAGGCTGCAGCTGTTCCAGGGAAGCAGCTGGGAAAGGAAGGGAGCCAGGAGGCCACGTGGAAGTCCAAATCTGCTCAGGGAAGTCCCTCAACGTCCTGACTGCCCCTAGTCCAACCTGTTGTAGGACTTGCCGTGGGACAGCTGCTCGTTGGCTCCCTTCACTGCTGACCATCGACTGACCGCACCTGGAGGTCTTCCCTTCGCCCTCTGATGGAGTCGTCACCTTTGAGAAAGGCGATTGAGAAGCCCAAGCATGGACTTGGCTCACGGTCGTACTAGGGATTCCTCCTTGCTAGGAGGGGACGGCATGGCTGAAAGGTGGTGATTTGTGCCAGGCAGGCTTTGAGGTAGAAGTTAGTCACGTGTAAAGAGATTTCCGTGTGCTGCCTGGTGGAGGTAATGGCTTGGTTTGGGAGACACACTCCGAGTTCTGGAGGGTTTTCCAAGTGTGCTCTGTGCAGCGGTCTGACGAGAGTGACAGGATTGGGACAATTAAATGATGAATTGAGATTTCTTGGTGAGTGGCGCCAGGATAGTACGATGCAACCAGCGTTAGTGTGATGGGACAGACAACAAACTGATGATGATGGACTTTAGAAGCACATTCTAAAGTTGGTAAATCACTTCAGTCAGATGTATATACATGAGCCCGACGAGTTTGTTGGTCTCAACATTAAACAAAGTCTTTCTGTTTTCGTTCTTTAGTTTTTTAGTATCTGTTTTATTTCCACGTTCCTTTCTTTCCTTGTTCTTCTCTGT
The DNA here is from genome assembly GCA_034096865.1 of Theodoxus fluviatilis. Taxonomy (NCBI): domain Eukaryota; kingdom Metazoa; phylum Mollusca; class Gastropoda; order Cycloneritida; family Neritidae; genus Theodoxus; species Theodoxus fluviatilis. Next base: position 7,033 of record JAWQFJ010021997.1, read on the forward strand.
CTCTCTCTCTCTCTCTCTCTCTCTCTCTCTCTCTCTCTCTCTCCCCCCTCTGTCTGTCTCTCTCTCTCTCTCTCTCTCTCTCTCTCTCTCTCTCTCTCTCTCTCTCTCTCTCTCTCTCTCTCTCTCTCTCTCTCTCTCTCTCTCTCTCTCTCTCTTCGTTCTTCTCTTGTATTCATACCAGTAATCATGAAAAAAAGGTAAATGTATTTGTGTAAGCAGTTAATACTCCATTGTAACTTTTTCAAAATGGTAATTAGTCCATCAAGTACTGACCTCTGGATGCTGTTGTTGAAGAGAAGGGAAAAGAAAAGGAACAAAGAGTTCGAAGACAACTACCGTGCAGATGAGATAATACATTCAGCATCCTGTGGGTTCGGGGTAAGAATAGACCCACCGCGTAAGAGGCGAATAATGAGAGACCCGTGACTGGATTACGTTTACTCTAAACTGTTCGAGTGAGTTTCATGC
>JAWQFJ010021997.1:10000-13038 GCA_034096865.1 Theodoxus fluviatilis
TCTCTCTCTCTCTCTCTCTCTCTCTCTCTCTCTCTCTCCCTCCCTCCCCCTCCACACTGTGCTTTTTCTGTCCCAACCTCACATGCAGGAATAACAAATGTACGTCTGTTCTTTACCCCCTCTTATATGTCTCTCCACTCCCTAGATTCCTCCCCGTTCTGTTATCGTGTGGTTCTTGCTTCCTTTGGTGTTGTGTTCCCTTTACAATGCTCTTTGTAAAAAAAAAACACCCGTGTTGAAACTGGTGTCCCTAGATAGCTCCAAAGAACACTCCATGCTGCCCTGTTACTTCTCTGCTTGTAGAAGGAGAACACTCCATGCTGCCCTGTTACTTCTCTGCTTGTAGAAGGAGAACACTCCATGCTGCCCTGTTACTTCTCTGCTTGTAGAAGGACACTCCATGCTGCCCTGTTACTTCTCTGCTTGCAGAAGGAGAACACTTCATGCTGCCCTGTTACTTCTCTGCTCGTAGAAGGAGAACACTCCATGCTGCCCTGTTACTTCTCTGCTCGTAGAAGGAGAACACTCCATGCTGCCTTGTTACTTCTCTGCTTGTAGAAGGAGAACACTCCATGCTGCCCTGTTACTTCTCTGCTTGTAGAAGGAGAACACTCCATGCTGCCCTGTTACTTCTCTGCTCGTAGAAGGAGAACACTCCATGCTGCCCTGTTACTTCTCTGCTCGTAGAAGGAGAACACTCCATGCTGCCTTGTTACTTTTCTGCTTGTAGAAGGAGAACACTCCATGCTGCCGTGTTACTTCTCTGCTCGTAGAAGGAGAACACTTCATGCTGCCCTGTTACTTATCTGCTCGTAGAAGGAGAACACTCCATGCTGCCCTGTTACTTCTCTGCTTGTAGAAGGAGAACACTCCATGCTGCCCTGTTACTTCTCTGCTTGTAGAAGGAGAACACTCCATGCTGCCCTGTTACTTCTCTGCTTGTAGAAGGAGAACACTCCATGCTGCCCTGTTACTTCTCTGCTCGTAGAAGGAGAACACTCCATGCTGCCCTGTTACTTCTCTGCTCGTAGAAGGAGAACACTCCATGCTGCCCTGTTACTTCTCTGCTCGTAGAAGGAGAACACTTCTATGCTGCCCTGTAACTTCTCTGCTTGCAGAAGGAGGACACTCCATGCTGCCCTGTTACTTCTCTGCTTGTAGAAGGAGAACACTCCATGCTGCCCTGTTACTTATCTGCTTGTAGAAGAACACTCCCATGCTGCCCTGTAACTTCTCTGCTTGTAGAAGGACACTCCATGCTGCCGTGTTACTTCTCTGCTCGTAGAAGGAGAACACTCCATGCTGCCCTGTTACTTCTCTGCTCGTAGAAGGAGAACACTCCATGCTGCCCTGTTACTTCTCTGCTTGCAGAAGGAGGACACTCCCAACACTCACGCCAACTTCTTTCCTTATAGTCCAGCGGAACTTAGACTGTCTTAAACAAAACCGGACCTCTTGGCACGTATTCCGTAATAGTACGATACTGTCCATATTCAGTCTGTTTTGCCCTTACTACACTACTGCATTAATGTTGAATGCATGCATGTAGGTGTTAATGCTTCTCTCTCTAGAGAATCGAAGTGCTTTTTCTTTCCTCAATCCTAACTGCCATATATATCAGAAACCGTGCCTATAAACGCTTGCTAACCTTAACCCTTTGTTTCCACCAAGCGATGTTGTATTCCCCCCACATAGAAACAGCGACCTCAAGTATCATCTCTGTCGAAGCAATTCTTTAGGTGTTTATGTCCATCATAAACCACGCGCTTTCGCAGAACTGAAATGTTTATGATTCTTGGCCAGACGGATACACCCTGCTTCGTTTCTAACACAAAAAGGGGGGCTACTCTATCAGAGGAATGAAATCAGGCTGCACAAAGACTGAGTTCCATGGGCTGTGTCAGTTACAGCTTCAGAATGCTGAAAGCTGAAAGCTGCCTTCGCTGTCTTCGTCTCTTCAGCCTCTGGTCGCTTTCTTCGGGGAAGGGGGAAGTATGTTGTAGTGTTTGGACAGCTCGGCCTGTTTTGACCAGTGGTCAACAGCGCACATCGTGTCCAGAGTTCGCAGCCGACCAAGAAGTGGCCAGCCCTGGTGCGACAAACACTGACCTGAATGTGCTGCTAGGCCGGAGACCCCAAGTGCTGACAAGAGGGTGTGTTGCCAATGGCCCTCTCATAGAGAAGCGTTTTCGAGAAGCTGGACATTCAATGCAATACATGTACACTGTCGGTATTAAAATGCAACATCTGCTAAACCAGGAATGAAACACATCAAGGTATTGTATGATGCTTTGTTTTCTTAACTTCAAACAGTTCTAAAAAGAGTTGACATATGAACGAGAGAGAGAGAGAGAGAGAGAGAGAACGAACGAACGAACGAACGAACGAACTTTATTTTACAAGGGTAGTGAATTAGGCAGTATTGCCTTTCTTACATTCAGCCCTTGAGGCAAAATATTCAAATGTGGTAAGAGAGAGAGAGAGAGAGAGAGAGAGAGAGAGAAAGAGAGAGAGAGAGAGAGAGAGAGAGTCAGTATAATTATCGCAAGAATTATACATTTGCAATTTCTTAAACATACTAAAATGGATAGATAGTGTATCAGCGAAGCAAAATTTAAGTATGGAACTTGAAGTGACTACAATGACATATATACATAAAAAGCAATTTCTTAAACATCCAAATGTTAAAAACAAATACATACATGTAGGCCAAAGCCTCTTGGTGTACACTCCCTCCCCTACTCTCCCACCCCCAATCAGCCGGAACCCCTCCAATATTTCAGCCAGGGATGGCTTGAAGTAAGTGAAGAATGGACAATGTAAAATACACACTTAGCCGTTCCAATGTCTAGGCGTCAGATGAAAGCATGGAAAACTATGTCATAGGATGATGCCTGAGAATGGTGCGAATTTTGTCTTTGAACATAGGCAAAGATTTGATACATTTAATGTCATCAGGCAGTGTATTCCACAGAGCAGCCCCAGAGTAAGATAGGCTCGATTTGAACAAATCGATGCGAGGCTGTGGCAGGAGAAAT
>JAWQFJ010022001.1:0-2500 GCA_034096865.1 Theodoxus fluviatilis
ACCGTAAAAGTTGGCCTACAAGGCGCACCTGGTTATAAGCCGCACCCCCCGTTTTTAAAGAAAAATACAGAAAAATCCATATATTAGCCGCACTGGCATACAAGCCGCATGAAAACCGAACATGTCTAAGGCAAAACAAAGTCGCCGCAATCCTCTGAGAAAAGCATCGAAAGCGCACAGAAACATCAAAACAGAAAGGATTTTCAATCGTCATCTTTTATTTCACAAAATTTGTCAGCATATACATATGTACATTAAACTAAAATCGTGTTAAAATACCGGCAAATATTTCTTCATTATCAGTTAAGATTATGCAGTTGAATACCGGTAAATGGGCTGCTACCACGCAGTGTCATGGAGAAAGTATGCAGACAAAAACATCTCATTGAGACCAGACTATACAGGGAAAAGTTAGATCGCAGTTCAGCTGCGCAAATTAATCTTCTCTGAAGAAACGGTGATACTACCGAAACGCATACAATCAAAAGTTTGAGCAGCAGTCGAAAAGGCAAAAACAGAAAGTCAAAGGTCATGAGGTACCGTCAAGGAAAGTTCGAAGCATCAAAACCGAACAGAAACATCAAAACAGAAAGTCAAAAGTCATGAGGTACCGTAAAGGAAAGTTCAATGGTTTTTACTCGAGATCTGATGCTGAGAATCCGCTGAAGTCGGACTCTTCCGTGTCAGAGACGAACAGGTTCAGTATCGCCTCTGGTGCAGAATCACCGGAAGTGTCACTGTCACTGCCAGCCTCGTTGTCAGTGGGTGTCGATGCATCGTCTGCTGCAGCGATGATCTGTCCTTTTTGGAATCCATTGATGATTGTGGATTTCTTGACTGCATCCCACGCTTTCAGTACCCACTGGCACACTTCTGCATACGTAGCTCTTCGCATACGTCCTGTCTTGGTGAATGATTTGTCACCTTCCACCATGATTATAGGCCAACACTGACGATCACACTGACGATCACACTGCCGGAAACTAGGTCAAACCCAAAAACACATCGCTGACTCTGGCGATGCAGAAAAAAGTCATACATTAGCCGCACCGGCTGATAAGCCGCAGGGGTCCGTTCATGAAAAAAAAGTAGCGGCTTATAGGCCAACTTTTACGGTATATAGAATTCTCTATAGAATTTTCCTATAGAAATTTCTATAGACTTTTGGTAAAGAATTTTCTATAGAAATTTCTATAGAAATTTCTATAGAAATTTCTATAGAAATTTCTATAGAAATTTCTATAGAATTTTCTATAGAATTTTCTATAGAATTTTCTATAGAATTTTCTATAGAAATTTCTATAGAATTTTCTATAGAATTTTCTATAGAAATTTCTATAGAATTTTCTATAGAAAATTCTTTACCAAAAGTCTATAGAAATTTCTATAGAAATTTCTATAGAAATTTCTATAGAAAATTTTTATATGGGCGAACTTCCTGAGTGGCGCTGCTGATGGTTATCACTTGCAATAACAACCACAGTTTTTCCAAGTGCCATGAACACCTTTGCAGCTGCAGCTTCTTTTAACGCTCTGTATCAGCCTTCCAACCTGACGTTTACATCGACAATATTTTATCTGGCAACGAGCTTACGACAGTTAGTTTTTAGTAATGGTCACGAGTACACTGTATGCTCCAATCCATGAATGAATTCTACAAGCCAATGAAAATGTAATCAAGGCCCGGAGGATCATCTCGTTTGCGACTGTATGCGAGTAACTGATGCGTTGCTGTTTCAATAGTCTCATGATATTCGTGTACATGCTATGATATGGGTAACGTTGTCAGCTGTGACTCAGCCATGAGGAACCAGGCCACAGTCAGCAGTACAGAGTTTGAGCCAACGCTGAGAACAGTCACCAGCGCACTAAGTTACGTAATTGCTTTTCTAAGCTGCACGTTACTGTAAGCAAATGAAAAATTTCCTCTGTGAACAAAACTTTTTCTGGAATATGCATGAACGAAAAAACTAAAACTATGGTTGAAGTATCTTATTTTGTCAAATTTTCATACTCTTGCTTTGTTTTCTCATGTACAGTCAGTCACACGTGTGAAAACGACAGGACATGTAAAGTATAATGGAGACAAAATTTGCTTTAAGTCGCTTCCCGATGAGAAACCGGAAAAAAGGAAAGCATCGCTCATTACTCAGGTTGACCGTGCTTTGCAGACGTGCTTTCAACCTTTACTCCACTCGAAAGTTTACGGTCGTCCTTTTTTGTTTAGCATGCCTTCCTGTGATCAATGTCGCTTATCTTCGTGCCGTCCCCATAAGTAGGCTCAACCTCTACTCGCTTGTTGAAACCCTGTTTCTAGGCAGTTGGATTTAGGCGAGCAAGCTTTGGCGTTTGATTATGTGCGAGGCGCAGTGCCGTGGTTCAATCCCTGGGACAGGAGAAATCTGGGCTATACATACATGTATACTGCCAATCCCTATCGGCTGCTAACTTTTGTCGTTACCATGTGTTGTAACCCTGTGTGGGCGTATATGAGTATGAA
>JAWQFJ010022001.1:12500-40000 GCA_034096865.1 Theodoxus fluviatilis
ATATCAATGCTACACAATAATGAAATTCCTCTGTAGTTTTTTGGATTTGACTTATCACCACTAGGGGTTATTACAGATTTGCACTAGCACTGTTAAAATTCTCTTTCAAATAGAACATTAAAAAGTGAAACAAAAAATAATGAAACATTTTCACCGCAAATTTATCATAATCCCTGGCAACTCAGTCAATCTCTGTTGTTTTTAATGTCTTATTTTGGCTAGTGTCTGCCTTACCTCCATATCTTTAATCGCTGCATTGAGTCTAGACTCGATAGATGATGGACGTCTATCATCTTGGCCAACAAGACTATTGCAATTTTAATGGGTCGTCCATCTGTTCTGATTAAAAAGACCCTGGAATACATTTCCCAGTCTCTATGGTCTATTGAAGGGGATGGGGTTCTTCTGTTTGAAGTTTGCATCATCATGGGCCAGAAGGTAGTTTAATTCTTAACGTTCTTGATTAAAGTTAGACAAGTGGTTTTCACAAAAATGTATTGCTTTTCACGAATAAGTTTATTGAAAATGATTTTTCGGCTTTGCAAAGTTTCCCCCAATACTATTCCACTCTTCTTAGCTTGACAGAATCGCATGTCGAGCCTCACGTCTCGCCTGTTGACGTTTCAAGTCAAACCACATGGGGGGAACGATTTCATTTTTTGCATTTAGTTTGAAAGTACGCCGAAATCGATTCACAACTCCCGACTGTAATTCCTTATTACACACATGCCCGGGATTGGTATGTGCGTCCCCTGCAAGCGACGGCATGGCAGAGAGATCATGTAGGAAGAAGAGGCTTCAACCTCACATCAACAGCAGTGACAAGCAGAGGATCAACCCCATCATACCAACCTTAGAGCCAGTGAACGGAATGTACTCAACAAATCGTGGATCAGTTGTTGTCTTCGGTCTGGAATCAATGGAGGCTTCCACTCAATGCTACCGCTTGTGGGCTTCGGGTTTTTCTTTTTGGATCTGTAAGCGGACGTGCGGGTGTAGTGCACGCCTATGCGCTGTCTAAATAAATCCACATCAAACCCCGTAAAGAGCCTACAATGCGTGCTCATACACAGATGAAAAATGTTGAGTTCACCAGACATAGTCGTTACTAAATGAAAATGATTTCGTTAAAGCCAGAGATAAAAATATAATACCACACGAAAGATAGTTCTGTTTCGACACCACATATCACAGGACAAAGTTCATTTTTAAGTTCAAGGAAAACGCTCACATTTGCTTTTTTTAAAATTCGACCACATTCCAGACATGTAGACGCTGCTGCTAAAAAGAAAGCATTTGCAGTCTGATTTCAGGTTCCTCAGGATGGCGTTGGAGTGATAATCTGAGAGATTTTATGTCCAGGAGATAGAAGTGTGCGAATTGAAAAAACCCATTGATGGTTGAAAAATTCCAATCTAAAAGGGGACACCTATAACTACAACGTTTCTCATAATGTTGACAGAATAGTGCACATTCATCTAGCACACTCAATTTGCTGCGTGATTTCCGACCCTGCTATATAACTGTCAAATCTGCATGTGCAAAATATTTCGAACAAGGGAACCTTGTATTCAATCGGTTTCTTCAGGCGAATCGTACCGCCTTTTCCGCCCAAAACATGCTAAAAGTAACGCTTTGATTTATGTTGTAGTTGTGCAGAGAGGGATGTTTTCTCTCTCTCCCTCTCTCCCTCTCTCTCTCTCTCTCTCTCTCTCTCTCTCTCTCTCTCTCTCTCTCTCTCTCTCTCTGTGCGAGCGTGTGTGTATGCGTATGAGTGCGAGTGTCCGTGTGTGCGTGCGTGCGTGCGTGTATGCATGTGTGTTGCTGAAGACCGGGAAAGGGCATAACAGTTTATATAAGGGCAGACAAGTGACGGATATATTACGTCTGCCTGGATGTTTTACACATCATGCTTGCAAAATCACAGTTGTCCTTATATATTTCGCTATGTATTCTGGGCGACTTGACATTGATATTCCTGTGGATGTTGCCCTAACAGTCTCCCCGCCTACATATGTCGTCAACATGACTAATACAGCTTGAATAACATCGAAAAACCGGCGCAAGAAGGAGAGCCCTGTCTTTTGCGAAGGGTACAGCAGAAGTGTCGGTGGAGCTGAAACAGACTCGCTGCAGACATCAGAGGAGGAGGTCTGTATCGACCCAACGTCAGGCAAATGTTGGAACCACCACAGGGCGGGGGCGAGTTGTGGGGGAAATGCGCCACTCCCACACAGTGGTGGCGACAAATAGGCTTGAAGAAGGTACTTCATCATGCCTTCAGAAAACTACTGTGTTTTGCAGACGTAAATGTTAAGGGGTCGGCTCTCTATTGCGGAGGGCCGCTATTGCGGGGGGCCGCTATTGCGGGATTTTTTTGTCAAAAGTTTTTCAGGCTATTTGGATTCTTTTGTCCTAAAACGCCAAAAATACATACTTTTTTTGTTACTTAAAAAAAACAACTTAGAAATGCTGATTGGGTTTTACCGATAGCGCTCAGCCTAGGCCGCACCCGCCACCCCGCCTGACTGACTTAACCTAAACCCGGACGCGTTACTTTTTGTCACGTTTGTGTCCAACATCAGCGTCGGGCCCTGGAGTTAGGGCGTAGGGACCACCCGTTGAGAGTCAAACGTGGGATGGAGTTAGAATATAAAGCTTCACCCGTAATTAAAAAAGTAACGAAAATGTTATGGTTTTTTAAGCGTTTTAGGACAAAAGAATCAAAATGGCCTTAAGAACTTTTGACCAAAAAAAATCCGCAATAGCGGCCCCCCGCAATAGCCGCCCTCCGCAATAGCGAACACATTCCAATGTTAAGATCATTACTATGGAGGCGGGAAAGAAAAGAACCCGATTGGGAAAGACGAGGCAGACACCCAAAGCTTCGTGTGACAAAGGACAGTGAGGAACCTTGAATTCTCCGCGAGAATTTGCGAGATGCTGCATGGTATTTGACGCGTCTCCTCCTTGAGCAGAAAGAGTGGAAGGATTGTGGGAAGTAAAGATCGATACACGTTTTTATGAGCACTGTTGTTGCTGCTGTTGCTTTGGTTGTTGCTGTTCTGTTCCACAGTAGAATGTCAGACACATGAAGCTACTATGACTACTTGATTTTCCTCCCTGTCGTCGTATTGCTCAATCGAGCGTGACCTCACTTTGTGAGCGGTCTCTTTGTCTCTCTTGTCTATCTTACCAGACTACAAAGATATATGTTATCTAATGTGCATTCAGTACCGTTTCATTATTTCGTCCTGGAAAGGTCATTTGAAATATTATTTCCTCCTATCACTTTTATGCAGACAACACGCATTTGTAGAGCCTTGCAAGTCCCTTCGACTTATCAGTCTCGTGTGCCATACAATTTAGAGTATTCAAAGCTCTGCAGTGTGGATGAAGTCAAATAGGCTTAAACTAAACGACAAAAAGACTGAAGTGATAATCGATGCTAATGGGTACCGCAAACAAATTCCGTCAAATGACCTTGAAATCTATCGTTATCGGAAATCTTACAGTCTTGTTTTGTGAAACTGTTAGAAATATGGGTGAATTCTTGAACTCCAATTTATCGTTTGATGCGCATGCAGATGAACTATGCAAAACGTTGCATTTGCAGATTCGCATGCTTAGCCAAATCCGGTCGTACATAACAAATGCAGCAGCAAATAAGCTAAGCTGGCGGCTGCCTTCATTATCTCTAGAATGGACTATTGGAACTTTCTTCTTGCCAATCTGCCAGACTGCAAGATAACCAGGTTACAGAGAATACAAAACAGCACTGCACCTCTAGTCCTCCGAAAGCTCATGCTGGGAAACGTCACTCCGCTCCTGACGACACTTCATTGGCTTCCGGTTTTTGCCAGATTGGACTACAAAGTTTGCAGCCTGAGCTATCAGTGTCTTCACGACGACAGCACACCCTCCTACCTCCACGACTTTGTCAACCAGCGCATGCCTACACAATCGCTTGTGTCTCAGGACATCCTCCTCCCAATAGTTCCTCGCTTCTCCGTAGACAGTTACGGCAAACAATCCAGTTCTGTCTTTGCTCTCCTGACATGGAACTCCCCTTTTCATCAAGTCAGACAGGCCTGTGCATACGAAACTTTCAAGATGGCGCTCATGACGCATCTTTTCAGAATCAATCTCCTTTATGTCCATTTCTTTCTGCTGGTGAGTCTCTAAGACATGATGCAGAGGTGAGTGCCGAAGGTGTTCTATAATCGCTGATTCAAGCATCTCTGTGAAAAGATGCATGCTTGTGAGTGTGTCTGTGTGTGTGTGCGCGCGCGCGTGTGCATGTGCGTGTGTGATTGTGTGTATGTGTGTGCGTGCGCGCGCGCGTACATGTTTGCATGCGCGTGTTGCGAGTGTCTGTGTATGTGTGCGTGCGTGTATGTGTGTTTGTGTGTGTGTGTGTGTGTGTGTGCGTGTGTGTGTGTGTGTGTGTGTGTGTGTGTGTGTGTGTGTGTGTGAGTGTGTGTGAAAGAGAGAGAGATAGAGAGAGAGAGAGACAGACAGACAGACGCAGAGAGACAGAAACAGAGACAGATAGACACAGAGAAACACAGAGAGGGGGGAGGGGGGAGAGAAAGAGAGAGAGAGAGAAAGAGAGAGCAAGAGAGAAAGATAGAGAGATATATAGAGAGAGATAAAGAGATATAGAGAGAAAGAGAGAGACAAATTTGGACATTTTGTTTTTAGTCTCTTCGTCAGTTTATCTCTCCTCTCTTTTATGATTTGTAGGGTAAATATATTTGTGTGTACATAGTTGGATGTAACTCATCTTTTATCTCTGTACATAATTAATTACATGCCATGCGCTGTAAGCTTCAAGACATGATTATAACAGTACTGTAGACATCTTTTTTTCACCGCCTTCTCTTCCTCCTCCAATCCTCCTCCTCCTCCACCATCTTTCCCTGTACTTCCTCCTCCATACCCTCATATCTTCCTCCTTCTCCTTCTCCCTCCTCCTCCGATGACAACTACTGCTGCCGCTGCTACAACAACAACTACTACTAATATTACTACTACTACTACTACTACTACTACAACTACTGCTGCCGCTGCTACAACAACTACTACTAATATTACTACTACTACTACTACTACTACTACTACTACTACTGCTACTACTACTACTACTGCTACTACTACTACTGCTACTACTACTACGTATAATGATGATTATAACCAAAATAAGATTTTCTCAAACGCAATATACGCTTTCCACGGATTAGAAAATCAGTATGCTGCATAGACAGCCATCATGCCAGACTTGTTTTCGAAGCCAGTGAAGGCGTGCAGTGACCTATATTCCGCAGTTTTTTGTCAACGTCATCCACGTCAACAAATTGTCTCTCAAAGGCCACGATACCCGGAAGAACAGGCGACCTTTTGAGCTCAGCACGAAGTTGTGTCGTGACACGGAGGCAAACGGGAGCTGTAAATCCCTGAAAATATATTTCTGGAGAGATTGCTCAGTTGTCGACTGAGCCATGAAGCACATCAATGAATGTGATAACTTGTTTGAATGCTTTACGAGCCTTTCTGGGTCGATCTTTGCTTGATTTGCTACGGGAAATTCGTATTTTTACCAGAAGTTAGAATAATGTATACACATATGAAAGGCACTTTATCGAACAGAAGGATTTGCTTTCTCATTGACTGACTAAAAGAGCTTGTGCTACCGAAGAAAAGGACACATTGCCCAGGCCCTATGTTCCCAATAGATTAGATTTGCCCAATTGTTTTCTACGACCTCTTCCTTTCCGCCGGAGTTCATGGAGCTTTTTCATGAAATGACCACAAAGACGTTAACCGCAGTCGCTAGAATTTAGTAAAACCCGATAATAACATTTTGCAGCAAATGGATATGTCAGAAGGAAACAAGTCGAACAGCAAATGCAAAATTCTTACACAAAAAATTATATTTTATTGGGTGGGCTTTGCACTTGGATGCCTGCTTACGAACACCCAGTGCATGTGACAGTCGTTTTTCAGTACTCCTGGCATGCGCAGAAGAATGATTTCGTTGTGTCGTCGTTCAAGCTGATCAAGTAGCATATTTTTTCTCATGAAGTAGCATCGTTATTTCGGCCCCTCCTCTATAACGGATAGACAAGAACGGTGAAGTGCGGAAGTCCATCTTTCTCCGCTGCCGTTCCAACAATCTGGAATGTCTTTACAGGAATGGTAGGATGATCTATGCTGCTCTTCAAGCCTGCCCTAAAAACCCACTTCCGCATCCAATGTACGCTTCTCGCGCCCACCAGAAATGAGGTGATATGAGGTGCAACACAGGAGTGAATTTCAATATAGCTTGCACTGCCTGATAAGACTGATCTTTGAGAAATCGTTCAGAATGACTTAAAGTACGATATCATTGCCTTATACACATCTACACGTGTCTCAGGTGAAGTATCTGTGCTGTACTCGTTCTTAGTTCTGGCAGATTTGGGCATCGCTCATGGAGCCTATGCACAAACCATACACAGGGTATGCACATGCACACGTGAGCACGCGCACGCGCACGCTCACACACATGCTCTCAATACATGTAAGCGCATAATTGCATGCATGCAAACACATACACAACGAGACACGTGCTCGCGCGCGCACACACCCACACCCACACCCACCCACACCCACCCACACACACACACACACACACACACACACGCGCGCGCGCGCGCGCGCGCATACGCACACACACACACACACAATCCAGCTTTCATAAATGCCACTGTACTCGGTTACATTCTTCTACTTCCCTTTGGCACTGACGAGTTGGTTTCGACAACATGTCGTATGTTGGAAGCTGTTGAATTAGCAGTAGCTGCACAATGGCAGGTTAATGCGGTTCCTACATTGATGTGCCGCGGAACTAGAGACGGCATCTCGCGCGGCCCAGGAACCGCTTATCGAGTTGTTCCTTTTTTGTAACGGAACTCCTCACAGGGAGGTGATATGAAACGAGGGACTCGTGGAATGGTGGTGATTTCAAAATTACTCTTCCCATGCCTGTTAAGAAACATTTCTCCAGCTCCCACAAGCTGGCAACCATGTCTTCTCCGTGGATACCTATATGTTTATCTGTATAAGGTCGATATCTACGTGTCGCTGGTCCTTTTGGACCTGTTCTTAACATGTTTTCTCAAACGCGTTGCACAGGACCTCAAGCTGGAGGTGTGCGTCTGCTACGAGTACAATGGTTCCATCTTCAACTTGCATCTCATCGCGGCAAAGAGCAAGCCACGTGCAGACCTCATCCAGGACGCGCTGTTTGCAGATGGCTAAGCTCTAATGGCCCACAAGGTCAGAGACCTCCAAGCCTTGCTGGACAGAATCCCAGATGCTGCAAAACAATTTGGACTTATCATCAGCCTCGCAAAAATAGAGGCACTGCTTTCACCAGCCCCGATCACGAATCCCCTGCAACTATCCACCATCATTGGTGATGAAGTACTGAAGACTGTTGACAGCTTAAATATCTTGGATGCGCGATCTCTAATGACGGCTCACTTAATTCACATAGAAATCTCTGCGGGGATCAGCGAGGCGTGGCTCTAGTCCAGTGGTTAGGACCCTCGCCTTGGAACTGGCAGGTGCGGTGTTCAGTGCAGCAAGGAACCTACAGATGCACCCTTAGGCAAGGTGTTCAGCCTGGCATTGCCTCTCCTACCGAGGAGTAAAATTGGGTACCGGGCGCTGCGCAGTGACGCCCGGGGCCGAAAGTCCCCAAAACACTTTATCATGTATTTGAGCAAGATGAAACATTTGTATTATTATTATTATCATTATCATTATTGTTATCATTTTCATTATTATTATATTATTAATATCGTCATCATCATCGTTATCGGTGTCATCATCATTACTAGTATTAACATCATAATCATTATTATCAGTAGTGGTACATCAAGCACAAGACATACTACACTGCAGAGTGTTCAACCATCACGTTATCATGGACGCCAAAACGAAAGTGTAAAAGACAAGGTTGTTGTTCTTCCGTCAGTCCTGTGCGACCGTGAGGCATGGACACTCAGTAAGCATCGCATCTTACAGATGGAGAAATTCCACATTCCCCGCACATCGTTTGATGTTTTGGCATCAAGTATCAGAACAAGGTCACAAATATGGAAGTCCTCGAAAGAGCAAAGACATCCGTCATCGAAGTGATCCCCATGAAATAACATTTTCGCTGGTTTGGTCACGTCTTCAGATTAGAAGACAACTGCACGGCCAAGCATATTATCTTTGGCGAGCTGACTCAAGCTGAGAGAGTCAAGGTCAACCACACAGACACTTCAAAGACATCTTGAAAGACAGCCTGAACTGGTGCAGTCTCAAAGCAAAAGAGCTGATGTCAGATGTTCGAGACAGACCCCAGTGACGTCCCAGAAGCAGGCATCGCATCTCAGTGGAGACAGAGCGAAGAAGCAAGGCACACGCCGCCCGGGAAAGGAGTCACAGAGTTATGTCAGTCCCAGCAACATCATCAGAGTTTCAATGCCCCATTTGCTCCAGCCTATGCAAGTCGAGACTGAGGCCCGTCTGATTTCACAGATAGACGCACACACTTTGTCATGCTTAAATTGAACCCAGGAGAAAACCACCTCCGCACTCTGACTGGACTGGGGCTTACTAAGACTGGGGCTTGAAAGGTCGAGATAGTGGTGCTGCCACAGAGCTACACAGCTCTCACTATGTAAGCTCAGTCGCGCATGGGATTTCGTCCAAACCCTAATTTCTCTATCGGAAATAAGTTTGCCCAGTCTTCTGCGCTTCCGATGGAACACCGCCGCCATGTTAATAATTATTTATGTGGCAACAATATCACTTCATTTTATCATACGTTTCAAGATGAACGAAGAAGCGCCTACTCTTCATCAATATTTCATGTGAGCGCTGTAGTTTATTCTGCTTCTACGGGAAATGGATCTTCTAAGATGGGCGATCATACGCATTTGGAAAGTCAGAGGTTTTTGATGATTCAGTCGTTGCTCCTCGTTTGTCCCCTCGCACTATTAGTATGCTTACCAAAGTCGGAAACTTTACTCACTTGCATCTGTCTTCGTCATGAAGAGTTGCATTACGAACTGTTTATCTCCTTTGCTCTAAATTAGCGCATACTATTAATGAAGGTATACCCTCGTAAGCATTGATCCCCCTGTGGGCTGGGCCTTAGATGGACCAACTGCGTCTCCCTACACGTCTCCCTACACGTCTCTCCACACGTCTCCCTACACGTCTCCCTACACGTCTCCCTACACGTCTCCCTACACGTCTCCCCACACGTCTCCCCACACGTCTCCCTACACGTCTCCCTACACATCTCCCCACACGTCTCCCTACACATCTCCCCACACGTCTCCCCACACATCTCCCCACACGTCTCCCCACACGTCTCCCCACACGTCTCCCTACACGTCTCCCTACACGTCTCCCTACACGTCTCCCTACACGTCTCCCCACACGTCTCCCCACACGTCTCCCTACACGTCTCCCTACACATCTCCCCACACGTCTCCCCACACATCTCCCCACACGTCTCCCCACACATCTCCCTACACGTCTCCCTACACGTCTCCCTACACGTCTCCCTACACGTCTCCCCACACGTCTCCCCACACGTCTCCCCACACGTCTCCCTACACGTCTCCCCACACGTCTCCCCACACGTCTCCCCACACGTCTCCCTACACGTCTCCCTACACGTCTCCCTACACGTCTCCCTACACGTCTCCCCACACGTCTCCCTACATGTCTCCCCACACATCTCCCCACACGTCTCCCCACACGTCTCCCCACACATCTCCCCACACGTCTCCCCACACATCTCCCTACACGTCTCCCTACACGTCTCCCTACACGTCTCCCTACACGTCTCCCCACACGTCTCCCCACACGTCTCCCCACACGTCTCCCCACACGTCTCCCCACACGTCTCCCCACACGTCTCCCTACACGTCTCCCCACACGACTCCCTACACGTCTCCCCACACGTCTCCCTACACGTCTCCCCACACGTCTCCCCACACGTCTCCCTACACGTCTCCCTACACGTCTCCCTACACGTCTCCCCACACGTCTCCCTACACGTCTCCCTACACGTCTCCCTACACGTCTCCCTACACGTCTCCCTACACGTCTCCCCACACGTCTCCCCACACGACTCCCCACACGTCTCCCTACACGTCTCCCCACACGTCTCCCTACACATCTCCCCACACGTCTCCCTACACGTCTCCCCACACGTCTCCCTACACGACTCCCTACACGTCTCCCCACACGTCTCCCTACACGACTCCCCACACGACTCCCCACACGTCTCCCCACACGACTCCCTACACGTCTCCCCACACGTCTCCCCACACGTCTCCCTACACATCTCCCCACACGTCTCCCTACACATCTCCCCACACGTCTCCCCACACGTCTCCCCACACGTCTCCCTACACGTCTCCCTACACGTCTCCCCACACGTCTCCCCACACGACTCCCCACACGTCTCCCTACACGTCTCCCTACACGTCTCCCTACACATCTCCCCACACGTCTCCCCACACGACTCCCCACACACGACTCCCCACACGTCTCCCCACACGACTCCCCACACGTCTCCCTACACGTCTCCCCACACGTCTCCCTACACGTCTCCCCACACGTCTCCCCACACGACTCCCCACACGTCTCCCCACACGTCTCCCTACACGTCTCCCCACACGTCTCCCTACACGTCTCCCTACACGTCTCCCCACACGTCTCCCCACACCTCTCCTCACACGTCTCCCCACACGTCTCCCCACACGTCTCCCCACACGTCTCCCCACACCTCTCCTCACACGTCTCCCCACACGTCTCCCCACACGTCTCCCCACACCTCTCCTCACACGTCTCCCCACACGTCTCCTTACACGTCTCCCCACACACGTCTCCCCACACGTCTCCCTACACGTCTCCCCACACACGACTCTCTACACGTCTCCCCACACGTCTCCCCACACCTCTCCTCACACGTCTCCCCACACGTCTCCCTACACGTCTCCCTACACGTCTCCCTACACGTCTCCCTACACGTCTCCCCACACCTCTCCCTACACGTCTCCCTACACGTCTCCCCACACCTCTCCTCACACGTCTCCCCACACGTCTCCCTACACGTCTCCCTACACCTCTCCCCACACGTCTCCCCACACGTCTCCCCACATGACTCCCCACACGACTCCCCACACGTCTCCCCACACGTCTCCCCACATGACTCCCCACACGACTCCCCACACGTCTCCCCACACGACTTGCAAGAGGCTAATGACTAGGGGAATCGCGACTTGACTTGCTCTTGCTCTGACCAACTCGTATTTTTCTTGATCAATGGCTTTACCTATCCTACAAGGGTTGATAGGTCGTAAACTACCATTCAATCATTTATTTTATCCATTGATCATCCATCCATCCACCCACACACCTGTTTATTAGTCCATTCATCCATCCGTCCGCCGGCCCGCCCGCCCGCCCGTCCGTCCGTCCGTGTGTGTGTGTGTGTGTGTGTGTGTGTGTGTGTGCGTGTGTGTGTGTGTGTGTGTAGGTGTGTGTCTGTGTGTGTGTGTGTGTGTGTGTGTATCTCTGTGTGTATCTGTCTGAGTGTGTGTGTGTGTGTGTGTGTGTGTCTGTCTGTCTGTCCATCCGTCTGTCTGTGTGTATGTCGGTCTCTCTGTCTGTGACTGTTCTTTTATTAGAACATTCGCCACAACAACAAAAAACCGCAGAGTCTTGCTAATGCAGTTAAGTCACCGTGACCCACGTCAAATACGGTGGCTGCTTGTTCACAATGTCAACATGTCTTGCAGGAGATCAGGAACAAGCCGTGTTGACGTGGATTCAATCACCGGGCGCCACAATCCGTAACTCCTCCACTTATCGTCCATGGGAATGTAGACCAACGCTCAAGGCAGCAAGCATCATTTTGCAAGCTGCCGATTTCTCGTTCTGAGCAAATCGACACATTGATTGGGTTCCACTGGGAAAATGGCTGCAGTTGAACTTCACGTTTAAGATGATGAATCGAATCCCATTAAAGTACCACCAAATTGGCGCGGGCATTGATTTCTCCAGCCGTTGTTGCAAGGCGTGATGGAACGCAGTTCAAATAATAGGACAAGCGAAGATTGCATCGCGCTGGCAGGGACACTTGATCTGGGTGAGATGCAGGCCAGGCAAGGCAAAATAAAGCTAAAAGCCTCACAATGTAGCACAGACGTAAGACTTGCCCAAAATGAAAGTAGATGGAACAATTGTAAAACCGGCATGCGTTGTTGTCGGCAACAGCGCAACACAAAGTGCTTGCTGGAAGTAAGTTCTTGACGTGATGCCTCTCCGATGTCCCTTGTTAGTCTCTTTCGCTGCGTGGGGCCACCTCAGGCTGGGCTCCTGTAGTAGGGTCCGGAAGTCCTGCACCCAAGAGTTCCAGCTGATGACGGGAGCATCGAGCGGCTCTGGCCATAAGTTGTACTGAAGATTGCACTCTGAGCAAACGAGCTGCTCGGGCTGTTACTATAAGTTCAAATGGTTTAATAAATGTAGTGAAAAAGACTATAGACCCTTTTTTTGCATGTGGATTTTTGGTTGGAGTAGAAACGGGGTGTGCGTGGTTCTGTAACGATGAACGGGGAGATCAGACGACTTTGTCATCAGGAAGAGAGCTTTCCTAAATTGCCTCGATGTGTTGTGTCGAGTTGGAGTCGTGTTGGACGGGCTCATAATGTATGTCGTCTTTTCCACTATATTTAGCAGACCAACAGTACTGAAGAATGCACTTTGTGAAGCATTTCTTCTTGTCAGCGAGCCAACATTCATAACCTCAGTTTACTGCGAGATGCCTCGTACTTGTGCACAGAACTGGAATTATCCCAAATGAGTAAAATAAAAGCACCACAATATGTAAAGCGTATTGAAAATCGTCACAGCGATAATATGGTCGTGACTTAAAACTTTTATTCGTAGACCGACCAACATTTTTGGTACAGACCCGGAACTTACAGCCGCTCTAGCAGACACAGATGACAGCAAAGACTCTGTCCTCATTGAAATCAAAGGACAACCCATATCAGCAGCAGAAGGCATATGAATAATAAATGCTTTCCTGCATGAACCGCAAAGTTGTTGTTAAAGCCTGTTCTAATTGACAAAGAAATCTTGACTAATATTCACCAAGTCTTGGCAAATTACTTATTGGCAAACATTCGGCAAAAACTTGGCAACTATTGCGTCTTGGCAAATCTTTAGGTTCTGGATAGTTAGGCGAAATCAAGCCAAGGTCTAGCGTGCAAAGGACATTTGCAATATGGCATCGATCGGCTGGACCTGAGGGATCCTCACCCGAAAGTTAGACTTACGCCACGTGATACAGTAGATTTATGCAATAGCTTGAAATCTGATAAGAAATTCTGGACTGGCAGAAAACGTTCCCGGGATGTCTTCCGGTTGTGTTGTTGAGGCCTTCAGACAATATGGTCAGTTTAAAGTTAATAGTCACTCCTCAAAGACCGCATTAGTCTTTCCTTGAGTACCATGAGACCAGAGACGGAGTACATGTATATGAATCAAAAGGCACTCCATAAGCCCTACATACATGTATATGAATGAGAGATGTGCCTTTTTCCATACTGTGATGACAATGCCAGAGACCCTCACTCGGGAAAAAAGAAGATACGTTATTTGCTGATGCCCTTGAGGAAATGGGTTTAAACAATTTCATTGTACAGCATTTTACGTTTCACGACAGGAGAGACATTCGGTTTATAAACATTTTCATTAACGGCATTCTAAACGAAATCTTCTTTGAGAACAATTTTAGTCAAATGAAAATGCTCTTTGAATAGCTTCGTTTGCTCTTTGGGGTGGGGAAGTCAGGGCTGGTTGAAAGTTTGCATTTACACATGATGAGAAATGAAAGCAGGCACCCAACATTGGCTTTGTGTGATTTGGGTTTGGAGTTCACGGTGATATCAAATTCACTGCAATTTCGCTGAAACTGCTTGGCATAGCTGTGCTCAGCAAGCGTATGTCGTCGCCATTGTGTTGCAAGGAATCTTTATCAGCATGTGTAATGCGCACTAACAAGTAGAATTATGCATGTACATGATAAAAAACCATTGATCGATTATAAGGGGGTGAAGTTTTAACAACTATCCATTCATGTCTGTGGAAAGAGATAGAGCGCAAGAAAATGAAGGGTTTTGATGTTTAAACAGTGAGCAAGTATGGTGAGAGTAACCGTTTCAACCTAATGTATATCACCTGAAACCGAAAACAACTAATAAAAAAACTACAGAGAAAAGTGATCGATACTGTGAACCAGGCAAGTACTAGACAGGAGGTGTGAGCTAAAGCATGTTGGTAAAAATAAAGGACTTAGTACCATGCATAAAACTACAACCAGAAAGACTAGTTACAAGATACGTCGCCATGCAATAAGTAACAACTTAAGGTTAAGGTTTCTAGTTTTCTTTCATGACAATGACTGTAACACAAGAAGACATTGTTGCAGCCTGGTTTCTGGTTCAAGCAGACTCGAGAGCTTCAGGACGAGTTCCACTGAGGAATCACCATGTGTTCTCTGCACAGTTCATTTCAGACTGAGCCGGGTTGACAGCGCGCTGGCGTGGGCGAACTCACAACAGACATGAAAAACAAATGTCACTGAAATGGGCTTTTCAAGGCATTTTTCGCGACATGAGGTGCCTACGCATTTCCCAAGGGCTTCTGCGATTACATCTTGACTTTCGAAAATAAAAGTATGCCTTAAGTCCTGTCAGCTCAGGCTTTTTGTGGGTGGTTGTTTCAAATTAATCTTGAAGAGGATTTTACCGTCAATTTCTATTGTCAAGCGCAATTGCCGATCGTTGCTTTCAGGGCGTTCCGTTCACCACTTTCCAGACTGTGTCTGAAGAGCCTGTCAAGAAAGTTATTCTCGCCTCCACTCCGACCGGGAGGCATCAATTAGCGCGCTTATACAAAAAGCGCGCACATTTTTCATATACAAATAGCGCGCTCGTCCTGTATACAAAAAGCGCGCTTACCTCGTGTACAAATAGCGCGCACAGAGAAAGAGGGCACCCCTTCCGTCTGCCAATGCCCTCTGCTCACCACGGGGAGGTGGAAGTAGGATTTCGAGCAGGATATTTTTTTTAATTGAATAATTGTATTTTTATTTTATTTATTTTTATGAAACGATAGATGGGTGGAGGTGGGTGATAGTTTCGTACATCTCCACTTCTTTGTTGACTTCGTCACACGGTCCAGTCTGAACCGAAAACCTTCGTACAGAAGGCAAGGCCGTCCGTGGTTTGAAACGAAGCGTCCATTGTGTTTTGTTTCAGGTTGAAACAGCAACTGAATGAATATTTTTTCATCTTCGGAAAGCTGGTTGTCGAGTCAAGAATCTGATGAAGTGTTCACGCCGGAAAGCTGGTTGTCGAGTCAAGAATCTGATGAAGTGTTCACGCCGGAAAGCTGGTTGTCGAGTCAAGAATCTGATGAAGTGTTCATGCTCCCTATGAATTGAGCTCACAAAAAAAAATTCTCTCTCTCTTTGCGAGCGCGCTATTTGTATACGTGGCCAGCGCGCTTTTTGTATATGAGACGTGCGCGCTTTTTGTACACAAGAAACAAGCGCGCTAATTGTACTATGCGCGTTATTTGACAACTCCCCTCCGACCACTTGTGACCTTGACCCCATCCCCACCCCCCTTTTAGTTTAATGCCTTGACTCTCTTCTGCCCTACACCACATCTGCTGTTAACGAGTCCCTCTCATCTGGCACCTTCCCTTCCGTGTACAAGTCAGCCATAATTAAGCCACCCCTGAATAAGCCTTCTCTGGACCACAACGTTTTGAAAAATTATCGCCCGGTCTCTAACCTCCCCTTCCTGTCCAAAGTTATAGAGAGACTAGTACTCACCCAGCTGCAGCATCATCTTGCAACCAACAACCTCTTGGCACCCCTGCAGTCAGCCTATCGTAGCCACCATAGCACAGAAACTGCCTTACTCAAAATCCTCAGCGACCTTTACTCTTCTTTAGATCAGGGAAAACTTAGCATTCTCACCCTCTTAGACTTGTCAGCGGCTTTCGACACAATAGACCACTACACTCTCCTCTCATGCTTGCGAAACACTTTTGGAATTTCACACTCTGCCCTTGCCTGGTTTCATGCTTATCTCACTGACAGATTTCAAACGGTCTCCATCAACAATCATTACTCAGCTTCTTCTCCTGTCCAGTTTGGTGTTCCCCAGGGCTCAGTACTGGGTCCAGTGTTGTTCGTTCTTTACATGCAACCTTTGTTTGACATAGTCGCTCAGCATTCAATCAATCAGCATGCATTTGCAGATGACAATCAGCTCTACAAATACATCACCTTAGATCAATTCCAACCCACGTTAGACACTCTACAGACCTGTCTTTCTGATGTTAAGTCATGGGTGTCACACAGCAAACTCCAGCTGAACGATTCCAAAACCGAATGCCTTCTTGTCAAGTCTCAGAGACTAGTGACGCCTCCATCCCTCCCGTCTTCTGTCAGGGTTGGAGACGCTGACGTCGCCTTTGTTCCATCAGTCAAAAACCTTGGTGTCACCCTCGACTCTCATCTCTCTCTTTCCGACTTTGTCCAAAACACTTGCAAATCCGCATACATATAACTCAGACAGATACGCGCAATCAGACACCTTCTCACTACTCAAGCTACTACTATCCTTGTCTGTGCTCTTATTCTTAGTCGTCTGGATTATTGCAACGGCCTTCTTGCTGGCTGTCCCGCATATCTCACTGATAAACTTCAAAGAGTGCAAGATGCTGCAGCTCGACTCATCTGTAAGTCAAAAAAGTCAGATCATCTCACTCCTCTCTTCCGTTTTCTCCACTGGTTGCCCATTATAGTACTAGAGTCCAATACAAGATTGCCTGTCTTTGCTACTAATACTTCGCCGAATCCCTTCCTCAATATCTCTCTAAACCCATGCGCACCTACACACCCGCCAGACAGCTACGCTCTTCCGCAGACACAAGAATCCTGAGGTTCCCGGAGGACCCTCCAGTTAAAAGAAAATTTGGTGAACGCTCTTTCTTTTATCAGGTTCCCTCTATCTGGAATGACCTCCCCGCCTCTGTTCGTCACTCTACTTCTCCCTCGACCTTTCGCTCTGCTCTCAAAACTCACCTCTTCTTCAAATCTTTCCCTGATCCTGTCTAAGTTTCTTCATCTTCCTCCCCTCACTGTTCTCTTAGTACTAGCTTGCCTAAGCCCCATACCCCCCTCCTGTCCCTCCTCCCCCGCTCCCCAGTTTCATGGTTTAACGGTGACGCTGTACATCAGTTTGTCGAATGTCTGAAGTGAATGTCTGACTCTTATGTTATTAAGTTTATTAAGTTGTGCTTGAGGTGATTGACTGTTATTGTATATTGAAATGGTTGTGTATGTATGCGCCTTGAGCATGTCTTAACTCATTGGTAAGGCGCTTTATAAATCCACACATTATTATTATTATTAATTAGAATATGTCCAACTGCACTGAGTAAATAGATATTATCGTTAAGATAAAATCCAGCGTCTTTGAACCGGATGATTATGAAAACGAGATGGAGGAGGAGAATGATGATGAAGCTAGGGAGGGAGGGAGGGAGGAGAAGGAGGAGAAGGAGGAGAAGGAGGAGGAGGAGGAGGAGGAGGAGGAGGAGGAGGAGGAGGAGGAGGAGGAGGAGGAGGAGGAGGAGGAGGAGGAGGACGAGGAGGAGGACGAGGAGGAGGAGGAGGAGGAGGAGGACGAGGAGGACGAGGACGAGGACGAGGAAGATAAGCAGGACGAGATCAGGACCAGGAGCAAGAGGAATTATTTTAGCGCATGATCCTAGAAGAAACATTCTCAAAGCACTCAAAGGCTGGCGCACAATCCGGGACTGCCTGTGAAAAAGGAACGGCCGTTGTGGATGCACAGTAAAGGAGTGCCTACTCATCAAAGCTTTCAACGCAATGCAAGCAGATGAGTCTTGAGACGTCGCCGTTAAGATTCCAGCGCCTTTGTTCTCCATTCGATGTTTGTGGAGTGGATTCCAGAGCAAGGGGCAGGCACTTAAAACCGATCTAAACATGAAACAAATGATAAATGGGGCCTTTCGTTTACCTTTGAGTAAACTGCAGTAAAATCAGTCTTGATTTACCTCAGTATTGCATGATTTCGAGTCGTGCAGATTCTTATCTGACACCCGTTTTCAACAGAGGCTCGACTTCCTTTCCGTATGAGGGTTAACGTAGCGTAGGTTCTCCTTACAGCTTGTTGCTCGAAGAGTTTGCTTTGTGTTTGAAATTATATATTGAAGAAACGCTTGAAAAAAAAACTGCGGACCAAGGAGCGAACATCAGCAACAAAGGTCGGTGATGATGAACCCGAACCAGAGTACCTGCTAAGAGAAACAGGAAGGCCACTACACTGTTTGACTCCGTGTTAGAACGAAGTCTGACCTATGACAAGAACACTGGCGTGGAGCTACTGTACAATTACAGCGCTCTTCCATGCAAAACTAGAGAGCACTCTGAGAGCGCAAACCTCCGCCATAGACTGTAAAATTCAGGCAGCGTGTTCTGCTAGCCGGCCCTGACCCCACAAAGTTTGTTCATTTCAGCGCCTGCAAGCGTTCTCTGAGGGGGGAACACATATGCCGGGAGAATGAATAGTTGACTTCATCGACTTCGTGATGCATATTAAAACATCTCTCAAGGCTGGGATTTAATGGACCAGCAAATTAGATGGACCAGCAGCAAAAAAGATGGATCAGCAGCAAAAAAGATAGGTTTCAACAGCAAATTAGCTGCGATAAATATTTTTGGCAGCAAAAAATATACTTAGCAGCAAATTGGATATTTTAGCAGCAAAAAAGATGGTTAACCAGCAGATTTGCTGTTTGAACAGCTGAGATGATATTTAAACTGCAAATTAGATACTTTACCATCAAGAAAATACAACTGACAGCAGAATTGATGGTCACAGCAGCACAATAGATGATCATAGCAGCACATTACATGAATTCAACAAACATGACTACATATGAACTGTAATCAGAGTTGTATCTGGGTCTTATTCACCTGAGCTTTCAAGGGGTCATGGATCGACCGCAATGACACCTGGTACGAAGGCTACGCCCCGGGAATTCCTTCCACAAACAATGGACTGGAGGCAATAAACCAGACCATCAAACATCAGAACACATTTCGTGAGAGGCTTGACTTGTCCAGATTCCTAACCCTTGCTGAAAGAGACACTGTCCTGAACTGGTCCAGGGAGAGAGACAGCGCTCAGCGTGGTCATATCCCAGTGGCCCAAGAACCAGACAGAACCTTGGCCTGCTGGACGGCTGCCTATCAGTGGGCATCTTCAAACGCAAAGTCCATCAAGAGGAACCAGAAAGTGTTCGCGGCCTCGGAGTCGCTTCAGAACATGGACCTGAAGACAGCTGTCAGGATTCAGCAAGACCAGTTCCAGAAAGCCTCTTGGGAATCGTTTGACCACTACAAGGAGAGCAGGAACTCGGTTTGGAGTCTGACCGTGGAGGACAACAGAATTGACTGCAATTGCCCTGTCTACATGAAGTCCAACATATGTAAACACTCACTTGGCATGGAAATCCGGCTGTCCATTTCTGAACCACCAGCACAGGCAAAGACCGTCCCCCTGGGAGAGAAGCGAAAGAGGGGACGACCTAGGCTGGCAAAACCAGCTCTCATACGTCAGTAGGTCTGGTGTACTTGCTGCTAGCGCTCTGCATGGGCATTCTCTGCATCCGACTGTCTGGTGTACTTGCTAGGGCGCTCTGCATGGGCATCCTCTCACATTCCTTTTTTTTGGTGGTGGTGCAAGGTGGTGTGTGTGTGTGTGTGTGTGTGTGTGTGTGTGTGTGTGTGTGTGTTGAATTTTTTCAAATAGAGTGAATGTGATTTCATGTTTTTGTCCATTTTCTGTATGAACTTTTTCTTCAATTTGTATTACGATTTTGCTGATTTGTGTCCGTTTTGCTGTTTTTTTCATCCTTTTTGCTGTTATCATTTTGCTGGATTTTTCATCTTTTTTACTGTTAAATAAATCTGCTTGGCTGTTCAATTCATCTATTCTGCTGTTGAATTCATCCAATTTGCTGCTTCACATTCGCTGCTCTCTCCTTCCTATTTGCTGCTGAAACCATCTATTTTGCTGGTAAAATAATTTTATGCGATATTAAAACATCTCTCAATGCTTCCTATTCCCAAACTAGACAACAGATTACCTCCAAAATTGAACAAAGTGTTTCTTGGGTGAAACCCTTACCTTCCACCTCATTTCATCAACATCTTTTTGATTTCTTTGCCGAATAACAAACTAACGAATGACAAACTAACCGAGGGAAAAACAATACCTCCTTGGCGGAGGTAAATATCAAGTACGAAGATGACATCATGGGTATGTTATATAACAGGCATTAAAATCCTTGCTTACTGTCATCACTTTTTCACTGAGGGAGACTGTGTAAGGGAAAATTGCATCTACATATGGTGATCCTGCGTTTGTCGACATCATTTTAATCTGGTTGCAGTAAATATGTTTTACTGCTGTGATTCTACGTAATAACAACGTGTTGTCAGTTAGCTAATCATTTCTGTTGTAGCCAAAGGTTATGAGAGAGAGAGAGAGAGAGAGAGAGAGAGAGAGTATTCCTTATCTACGAAACAAAACGTTTTCATTGTTATTCAGCTTAAGAAAAAAAACTCTAATCTGATCCAACTGTAAGCAGATGGCGAATATATTGTTCAGGCTCTCCAGACTGTAAGCAGATGGTGAATATATTGTTCAGGCTCTCCAGACTGTAAGCAGATGGTGAATATATTGTTCAGGCTCTGCATAATGTAAGTCATCTCCTTCTCCTTTAACATTATTTTCTCAAAACGTGATTATAAAAGCCTTCGTGTTACATACATTTTCACTCCCATAACCTTTCTATTTCTAACGGAACATTATCAGGACGATGTGCTCCATAAATACAGTTCTGAATATCATTTGTAACTGACGAATAGATTTATGGAAACTTAACTCGGCAAACTTTTTTTTAAATCAGCAATGTGTCTAAAAGAAAGTACAAGGACATTATTACACGGAAAGCAAAACAAAGGAAGATACGAAAAATAACACCAATGTATTGAATATCAACAGCACCACACTGTCCTCCTCCTCCTCCTCCTCCTCCTCCTCCTCCTCCTCCTCCGGTAGGTCTGCGTACTAAATACCCAGCCCATCTAATGATGTAATATTCACGTATCTGTGCACCTCGCACTTCCTATCGGAAGGATTAATACAAGGCCTTTAGCATGTTTTATATCTATCATGTTTCTGAGTAGAGGTTGTGTGCATGTAAACATGTTGGTGCGTGCGTGCGTGCGTGCGTGTGTGTGTGTGTGTATGTCAGTGTACGTTCCATTGTATTTGTATCTTTCGTATTGCACTCTGGACTCACGTCTGTGTTCCGCATCAGTAAAGTTTCTAACATCTAACATCTGAAGGTATGTCCATCCAAAAAGTTGAAACACTTCAAATACCAGGAATCTTTTCGCCAACACAATGGAATGTATTTGACTTTGCATTTGCTTAATTGTTTTGTTGTAGTCTTTGATCGGAGTGTGTCTGTGGCTGTTCAGGGCAGACTCTGGCTGAGGTACTGGAACAGGCTCTGAAAGCGGAGTAGTCGAGAGTTGCACCGATGAAGAGGGGCACACAGATGCTCCGACCGTATATTGCACTCCGCTGCTGTCGGATGTAAACAGCTTCTTGGAACCACAGCCCAGAGCTGAATGCCAATTGAAGACAGGCGGAGCTGTTCCCCATTCAAAGTACTTCCCCTCCGCGTAACTCCAAACACCGCTTCAACCAGCAGGCTAAAACAGGAGACAGTAGAATGCGGATTTCATACCCTCGGTGATTTGGGGACTTCCTCATCCCAACAATATTGTTTAGGTAGGCTGGGCGAAAGAACTAAAGAAAATAAAAGTAAGAAATGCATTTCAACGAAGCACTCTGGAGCTAAAACACAGAAGGAAGCCAGTCCATCCATTACATCCAAGGATATTTCCAGTCGTTTCGTGCCATCTCAGTTTTGCCTATGCACCCAAGAGGGTTGAGTTACTTGAGCCAAACAGCATCTGGGCTATATTCTCCAGAACCCAGAGGTATTGTGCACGTCTTTGTAGTTCTGCATGTATCATTTTCCGGAAAGACCGAGGTAAGGTGCCCAACGTGGAGGTGCTAGATAAGGCCGTCCCAGTCAGCATTTAGGTAATGATTCTGAAAGCCCAGATACAATTGATAGGCTAGGTGATCTAAACGCACGGCTCCCAATAGCCTCGCCAGTCTCTCTTCTATGTGTTGCTATTGATCACCAGAAAGATTGGACGACAAAAGAAGCAATACAGTACTGTGTTGGGGACAATTATGAGTAATGTGGCATTTTGCCAAAATGATTCGAGGATAGTGCTGTGGGCAGATTCACCTGGCGAGCCAATATGTAGAATGCCTGCATTTCCTTTGAGAACAGGCGAGAAGAGAATATCAGATGTGCCAGAGAACATAGGAAGGTCTCAGTATCCACACGCCCTTCAGCGTTTTTTCAATGCCAACTCGGCATCCGAGAGTGCCCCTCTTGTAATGAACTTCCTACCGAAATCCTTTCACGCCAACGAAGTGACCACGTTTGAAATGTTTGATGGTCAACAGAAGGCTACGACGACGAGTTTTTGGATATCTTCTAGAACCCAAACTAAGTACTTATGCAAAGCCAAATCATTTCCTGTACCCTATCGTCGTTTTTTATTTATTGAAAAGGTATTGTAGTAGAAAGCGCTCTGAGTTAACTCCCTTGGAGGGCTGTCGACCTGCCAACACCGATTAGTGCTCACCCCGGAAGAACCAATCGGATTGGTTGGGTGATCAAATAAAAGGCGGCATCGCCGTCCGTCAGTGTGCATTACGGAACAAAGAATCGAAAAGCGAAAGCGTCTACGAGCGACTACGGTAAGAGCCCTAAGTCATTTTACTATGATTTTACCTGGCTTTTACCCGTAGTCCGGGCAGACTCGCGTGCCCTCCCTAGTGGCGGGTCATTACTCGGGCATCCTGCCACAGTACGGTCTTTGATCATGCCTTCCTATCGTCTATTCTGAGGAATTGGCTTGGGCACGGATGAAAGGTAGAAATCAGTGCTCTTTTGGCGAGTCCCCTTCACTTACTCGCACATGGGTTCTGAAGTGTTCACTTGATCTATTGAGCTGTTATTATCCACAATTTTCCTTTGACCGTAGAAAACGACACGGCTGCCTCTATCATTTTGCGATCTGGAAATGAATGTGCTTTGACTCAAGTTAGAGTAATTAAATGCGATTCTTGCTGTGAAAATCTAACCGATGAATGTTTTCTTTCATTATAATCTATTATGTAGCTCAAATCTTTCTCTTGAGACAAAACAAATAAGAACATTATATTTGTTTTGAGTTCGTCGATTGATTTGCAGCGGTATCAACCTGTTACAATCTACTCTTTTGCCCGGGCTGTTAAAACTGCAGGACATTAGGAAAAAAATCCTCCTCGATACTTTTTTCTGACTATATCAGCATGCTCTCCTACCCATGTCCACACCAAAGGATGGAAAAGACAGGATCCTTCGATCTCGCAATGGTTCCAGATAGCCAGTGCTAAGGACTGGCTAACTGGGCCTAGGGTTACCCTAGCCCGCACAATGGAAAATAAAAAGAAAAGACACAAACACCAGCATAGATGTATGAATGAAGTGTATTCAACGCAACAGTCTTACGGCACCCACTCAAGCAGCATCGGCCAACATCAGTACACAAGGCGCTAACGTAGCGGCCCGCGCCGACACGCTCAAAAGGTGACCAAGCGGCCCCCGCCGACAGTCTCCACACCAGTCACCGCCGAGGAGAGCTCCGAGTCTGAGTTCGGGAACTACTGGACTCGTTATCAATCATCATACATACGCGGTATTTACAATATAAAATGACAGCGGATAAAATCACCACTCACCCGTCCCCCTGGGGTTCATTCGCTCGAGTGTCGCACACCGCTTTCACTCGACAAATATACAGTCAATCAGATCATCCGCTCACACTTGAACACTCCTCAGCCACCACGTCACCAACTCATGCTAAAAGTAATCACAACCGAAAACGAATTCACGTGCACACACCATACGGCACATTCGGTTCGTAACAACCACTCTATGAGATTTCATCACATCAACAACTCTGTTTACAATGACGCTTAAAAAAGTACAATCTTAGGATGCCTCGACCAGGTTTTGGTGAACGGTTTTCCTTTGCTAAACTAAGGATACATTTCATATCTGGAATGCTTTTTGTGAACCACGAATCAGATTCTTGTTATGGACTTTGAGCCTTTGTAATCTTCTCCATAAATATCTTATCGCATCGAGGCCATTAACTCAATTAAGCAGGATGGAACACTTTTTTCTGAGTTCCCGATGCCATTAACAAAAATATATAATCCAAGGCATTTTTAAAGAGAGCGCGTTTCTGGTCTGTAACCCATGCACGATAGTCTGTGCATTATATTTTCCATTGGCCATGTTATCACCGAATTCGAGTCTGCATCATGCGAGAATCCGACACAATATCATGCAGCCGCTTTCAAATGCCTGTGAAAATGCTAGAACTCGAGAAGGCTGGCGTCCAATTCAATTAATATCTACTTTATGTAGAAGGTCTTCGTTCAAACGCGTGACCACGAGTTATTTGAATAACGTCTATCTTTTCTGTTTCAAAAACCATCTGATCATCAAGGTGACTGTGAGTGGGACATTTTCATTGTTCCTGGTGCGGATTATTGTGGTCGCTGCAAATTTAGACCATAAATTAGTTTTTCCTTCCCCCCATTGTATCAAATAATATCTCGACGACAGTCATAATACAGTTGGCAATGAAACACTCGTGCATTCCACATAATGTATTCATTCTGTAAAATTCCACTAGTGTGCACCTCTAATATTCCCGGACTGAAAACTGTTTTGAATTGTGTGCTTTGAAAAATCGAAAAGATTGGAAATGTGAGGCTTACTGGCGGTTTGATGATGGATATGTTCCAGTGGAGCATGGCAACTTGAGGACAAGCTTCCAGAGACGGACTACACTAGTGGGCTCGTCCACGGAGAGGGGTGCGGGAAAGCTAAGCTGGTGGGCCACACAAGCTGGCGGGCCACAACATCTGCGTTTTTACAAGTTTTTTTTCTTCTTCTGAATCTATAAATGCTTTTGTCAGTCAGTGTGTGAATCACTGCGAATTTACTTCGGATTAATCGACCAAGATCGCTTGCCAGTCAGCTGCTGTGGCCCGCTAGCTTGTGTGGCCCGCCAACTTGGCTGTCTTTCCCGCACCCCTCTCCTCAGACGAGTCTACAATTGTGGCCCGTCTCTGGAAGCTTTTCTCAAAGTAACCCATCGTGCACTGTGTGCTTCGTAGGTTTCTGACCTAACAGTATACTCATGTATATCGGAGAAAAAACTTAGCAAAGCTTCATCGTGTTGCTGAAGACATTCTACTATGCTTTTATGGGTAGTGTATTGACGTATGCTGTAGTCTGTTGGGGAGGTAACACCAGCAAGAGAGACACCGCCATACTAAACAAATTCATAAAGAAGGCACATCAACTGATTGGAACACCCGTAGAAACTGTAAGCTAGATCCACCAAAATCGAGCGAGAAAGATGATACGTTTCATCATGAGAAAGGCAGATCATTCTCTCCAAACATAATTCCAGTCCAGACACTTACCTCGCATTCGAAGATTCCGTCC
This sequence comes from Theodoxus fluviatilis, assembly GCA_034096865.1. Taxonomy (NCBI): domain Eukaryota; kingdom Metazoa; phylum Mollusca; class Gastropoda; order Cycloneritida; family Neritidae; genus Theodoxus; species Theodoxus fluviatilis. Next base: position 38,409 of record JAWQFJ010022001.1, read on the forward strand.
TCCTAAAAACACACTGACAGATACCGTGGATCTTTCATACCGGCTTCCATGTAGTAAATATTCACTTCTAGAACTGCAATGTGATTTGAACCTCTGGGAGTGCAACCACATCTTAACTCATTTTATATAACGCCTTGTTTGTAGTGTGTTTTTCCTGGCACTGCAAAGTTTCTGTTGTACAAAGCCATTTACCTAATGACAGTGAAATGTAACTTTCATTTCTAAATGTTTTATGAACAGAGTATGTTTGTGTTATGTTGCCTTGTGTTGTGTCATGTAATGTTGTTAGCCTCTTATGTGTACTTATTCCGATTCTACATTGCAAGTTCAAGAAATGTCTGAATTCACCAGAAGTTGTGCAGGTTGAGAATTTAGGTCAAGTTTCGTACTAACTCGACGACAAAGGAGAATGCAAATTAAAGATTTCTATCTGCCCATGCTGCTGCACGAAACACTCGCTCCCAAATGTCGGCCGAGAAGTCATCCTTTACATCTGCTTCTTCCAGCTGTGATGACAACATTAAAGAAGCAGCAACCTCAAGCTCCAATGATAATTTATCTGCAGTAGAGGCGCCCCCCCCCCCCCCCCCCGCCCCCAAGATGACCCTTACGGTGTTACGGTTTCCTCCCTCTAGCACAGAAGCAACGTTGGAAGACCTCCAAAGTGCGATGAAATGGCACAGAGCAGAGCTCGTGCGCTGGAGTAACAAGCGCATGATTTAAGACCAGCATTGTGGAGGCTTGTGATTTTAGCAAATTACCGACCAAGCTTCATCTCTCCGATCAACCGCTACCGATTGCCTGCACGATCCCGAGGGGTCTGACAAGAGGACCTTCCTGTCGTCACCTGCAATAGCACCCACAAACATTCGACCTGCACTTCATCCCAGATCAGCCGTTTTCCAACGCAGCAGGGATGCTGCCAGAAAAAAGCAAGCCAGCAGCGAGTAGGATGTCGCCGTCAACAGCAACTTTCATTGGCTGCACGTATAAAAAGAGCTTTCTCGTGGACGGATTCTATGCACTCGTGCGTGTTCGCATGCGCCAAAACTGATTGCCAGTTTTTGAAGAACTTCTTTGTACATAACTGTTCACGCTTCATCTTAATGTAACTGGTCGGTGGGCTACACTTTAAAATTGTTCAGTCTCCGTCTCCCGTCTCTCGTCCTCCGTCTGTCTCTGTCTGTCTGTCTCTCTCTCTCTCTCTCTCTCTCTCTCTCTCTCTCTCTCTCTCTCTCTCTCTCTCTCTCTCTCTCTCTCTCTCTCTCTCTCTCTCTCTCTCTCTCTCTCTCTCCGACGGCTAGCGCTCGCGCCAGTAGGACGTACTTTTGCCTCGCTCCGGCCAGTTTCACAGTACAGTGAAATGACAATGAACACCATGCCAGTCGCTGGACTTCCAGCTGCCCTTGAGACGCTTCTGACATCACAGCTGGCAACGGAGGAGCCGACCAGTTGGAAAGTGGATGGTGAACCAGGAAGTGTCGCCGTGTTTTTAAGATTCAGGCAGCGCGACAGTCAGCTATTACTCACGAGCGACAAGCGTGGCTACTGGCGCAAGAAATCACCAACCCCAGAGTCGACGAGACCAACAA
>JAWQFJ010022001.1:45000-55000 GCA_034096865.1 Theodoxus fluviatilis
AAGATAGATTGCGGCAAGTCCAAAATTGCCGTACTTTGATGACAGAACGGATGAGATGGACAGCTATCTATTCCGTTTTGAGCAGTACGCTGCTGCAGTGGGATGGGATAGACGGGACTGGGCTACGCTGCTTCCCTCTCTTTAGAAATGCAAAGCTCTCAATACCTACCATGAGCTATCATTGCGAGAGTCTCTCTCCTATGACGAGCTCAAAAAAGCATTGTTGCGCACTTTCCAGTGCTCCGCCGAGGGTTACCGGTCTCGCTTCCGCGCCTTGAAGCCTCAGCAGGGCGAAAGTATGCTGACGTATTTAAGTCATTTGAGCACCTCCTGGATCGGTGGATAGACATGTCTCGGGTTGAGAAAACCTTTGAAGACGTTCTCAATCTGGTCGTGAGGGAGCAGATTCTCGCTTCTTGCTCGGCGGGTTTGGTCACCTTTCTAAAGGAGAGAGACTACGGGTCTGTGCAAGACTTGGCGGCCGATGCGGAAAGGTATCGAGAGGCTCATCCCTCTCAGTCTATGTTTGCCAAGGCTTCAGCGGATGTGTGGTCAGCAGGGGTTGCTACACCCGTTGAGGCACCTGAGTTTTTGCCACCAAACTCCCAAGGGGTGCAGAGGGGTCGAGCATTTTTCCGTCCAGGACCCCGCAGAGGGCTCTACAGGGGAGAGCGTACGGACACTGAGCGATCCCAGCCTCCAGACAGGGAAGTCGCATGTTGGTACTGCGGGGAGGCGGGCCATAAGATTCAGGAGTGTCCGACGAAACCCGCCCCAGGGGGCCAGGTTTCGGCGTCTTGTGTTGTGGTGCCGTGTGGAGACTCCCAAGATTTGGCTGCATCTGGCAGTCAGGGACAGATGCCTGATGTTAGCTTTGCTATGGCGTTAGAGCATGACGTGCCCAGTTCGTTGCAGATCTGCTCGGGTCAGTTAAACGGACGACCAGTGCAGGTGATGCTTGACTCGGGGTGCTCGACTGTAGGGGTGCGTCGATCTTTCCTTGCTCCGGATCAAATCACGGCTCGTGTGCTGCGTTGTTGACAGGTCGCCGGCGATATTGTCGAGCTCCCAGTCGCGCGGGTCAGATTGGATACTCCGGTGTTCAAGGGAGAGGTTGATGCTTGCGTCATTGATAACCCCGTGTGTGACGTCATTCTGGGTATGATTCCGGGGGCCCAGTTCCAATGCACAGAGATAGTGGGGGCGGTGCAGACGAGGGCACAGGCTCAGGCGGGGGTGAAGCCCTTCCGTCCTCTACTTACGGCAAAATGTCCCCAGTTAGACATCACCCCGCAGAGGGTGCAGGCATTGCAAAGGTCAGATGTTTCCCTCACCCCATGCTTCCAGAAGGCCAAAGACCAGCATCGTGAGGAGGGATCCCGAACTATCGTCTCGTTCCAGATCCGAGACGGTCTTTTGTATCGGCAAGTGGTCCACAAGTCTCATGGCTCGACGATTTGCTAATTGGTAGTTCCCGGGAAATTGCGCCAGTCGGTGCTTGTCGCGTCTCATGACAGTACCTTTTTGGGGCATCAGGGGATCCATAGTACCATGAATCGATTGAAACCCTTCTTCTACTGGCCGGGGTACCGTAGGTATGTGGCACTCAACTGTCGCTCGTGTGGGGTGTGTCAGCGGACTACTCCAAAAGGACGGGTGAAGCCCGTGCCATTGCAAAAGACTCCCCTCATAGATACCCCGTTCCAAAGGGTGGCAGTGGATCTGGTGGGCCCATTGACTCCTCCTTCTTCCAGGGGATACAAATACATCCTCACGTTGGTCGATATGGCGACCCGCTACCCGGAAGCCGTAGCGCTACGCTCAATTGAGACGGAGGCCGTGGCGGAAGCACTTGTATCCATTTTTTCCCGCACCGGGGTGCCCGAGGAAATGCTCTCGGACTTAGGGTCGCAGTTCACTTCGGCCTTGATGAAGCAGGTTGCCCGATTGCTCTCTATCTCCCAAGTGCATAGCACCCCATATCATGCTCAGACCAATGGCCTGGTAGAGCGCTTTAACGGGTCCCTTAAGGCCATGCTGAAGAGACTCATGGATGACAAACTCCGAGATTGGGATAGGTATTTGCAGCCAGCTCTGTTCGTTTATCGGGAAATCCCCCAAGCCAGCACGGGGTATGCTCCTTTTGAGTTGCTCTTCGGGCGCACTCCGAGGGGGCCCGCACGGATCCTCCATGACTGTTGGGTAGGAAACGTGTCTCAGGAGCACGTTCAACCCGTTCACCAATATGTGCGGGATTTGACGGAGACGCTTGCCGAGTCGGTACGGCGGGCTCAAGAGGCTCTGAAGCAGGTACAAGACAGAAGTGCCGCCTACTATGACCGCAGAGCAAAACCTCGTGAGCTCAAACCGGGAGATCAGGTCCTAGTTTTGCTGCCTACCTCACACCACAAGATGTTGTTGAAATGGCACGGTCCATATTCGGTATTGAAGAAGACGGCCGCGTGTGAATACTTGGTGGATTTGGGCAATGGCGGTCAGAAGGTCTTTCACATTAACATGCTGAAAGAGGTTTTGCAGAGAAACGCGGCCCCTTTCATCGATGCCCATATTGGGGTCATCATGGGAGACTCCACCTTGCCTGATCATGATGTAACCAAGTTCGCTTGGCTGTTTAATACACTCGAGAGATACAAATTCATTGCGAGATGAAACGTTTTGCCTCTTTAGCTCTCTTCCATTTATTTCCTTTAGATTCGTTCTTTATAGAACGATATTTTAAACAAAATGCTTTCCAATGTTTATGTCTTATCGATTTTGCATTGAAAACTGTTAGGCATAAAGATGAAGAGTATTTGGTGCCTAATAATGAAAACCTTTGTCAACAAGGTTTTCTAATTAACAACCTGTGCACTCGGCAAGAAGATGGGGGACAATACGAGAACGGAGAGATTCATGTGTTTCCTCTCCCTTAAGGTTCTGAACAAAGGAAACAAAAGTCATTAGTCCCAAATAAACTCGCGCCGTCAAGGTTCATTACGGCTGTATGGAAAACGTGCAAGCGACTGGCATCAGCTACATACTAACATTCGGAAAACCGTTATTGTCTCTTCCGTTTTAACCATCAATCAATGGCTGTAATTTTCCAGAGCGAAATGTGAGAATTTCGATTAAGGCACCGCAGCATGACACCGAGTAAATCATTGAGAAGGACAGAGAAAGCGAGGCAGATGAAAGGAAATTTGATGCATTGAACATGGTTTGTGATCGTGATGCTTCATTGTCTCCCGAACTTAATGTGAAGAGTCACTGTTTAGAAATGATGAAAGAAAACTCTTTTGAATTCCCAAATCATTATCTTACGTACGACGAAAGATGAGAAAGTTCAAAAGTATACAAAACTATAATCATTATGTACTGGAAACAGATTATTATGAAGTATGTGAAAGACATTGACAACAGAGTGTATATTTCTAGCTCGACTTTAATCAAATGCTCACGCAAAGGTATGGACGCAGGCAAACAGCAATGCTTAAACACTTTCGCTCACGAATGCACATAGACACGTATACACACACATCATCATCATCATCATCATCATCATCATCATCATCATCACTCGCGAAGCGCTTGTTTCGATTTCTCCTGAGTAGCTCGCAGCGCATACATATTCAGGAGTCACTTGTAGTATTTGGCAGAAATATGTGTTTTTAGATCTTCTCTAAACGCATGCAACTTTAAGCATGATCGGAGATGATCATCATCGAATACGTCTGTCGTGGAGCCCGATGAATGATTCATCACATGTGAGTGGACCCCAAAGTCTGACGTGCAGGCAAGCAACACAAACTGGGCAGTGACAGCCACGGGAGGGACTGCAGCTGTTTTCTAGCAGATGAGCCGTTTCTTATCCAGGCATTTGAGGCGTCTACTTTCAAAAGCGCAAACATCGTGTGAACAGTATCGCATCATGCACTTGGATCCGAAGCAAGAACGTCCAGTCGTTCAGATATGTATATATTTCAAACAGGATGGAAGGAAAGGGAAGTTCCTGTAAATACTTGTTTTTTGCTTTGGTATGTTGTAGGCATTAAACCAATGCTAAAACAGTCACACAGAGGGATAAGCGCAACGTAGATGTTCACCATGTACGCTCATTCACGCACAGACAAAATCACACGCACACGACACAGGGTTGCAGTAGGTAAGGAGTTGTCAAAATATTCTAATAAACCTAAATTTCTTCCGTCCCAGTGACAAAATCCACGGCACTGCGTTTCGGACATCTTCAGTGCCCAAAGTACGTTCGCCCGTCTCCGCCCGTCGAAAGACAGGGTTTCAACAAGCGAGTAGAGGCTGAGGAGCTGGCCATGCACTCTTGCAAGACACGAGGGGAGAGCACTGAGGGGTAGGATGCCAGAACCTGGTGATCATCGTTCAGAGATGTTTCGAGGCCATCCATGAAGTGCTTATCTGGGTCCCCTGGATTTTCCCGGCTCTACTCTAGCTCAGAGAGGAAGACCGCCTTGGTAAAACGCGTGCCACCCATCAGGATCACGAGCTCCATCGAATTCTGCTTGGTCTTTGTTAGGAGTCCCCCAACACCTCAGCCCCGGGGACGTCGCAAATGAGTGTCGATAATTATTTCTTTCTGTGAACTCCGCTGTGGTGCTGGAGTGAGAAATGACCCACCGCGTCCGCCTAAGTGATTCGTAAGAGGCAAATACACAGGGAAATGACGACTTGACTTGCTCTTATTTTCGCCAGCTCTTGCGATAGTTCTTGTTAAATGGCCTTACATAGCCTACAAAGGCTAATAAGTGGTAAGCTTCATTCATCTATCCATTATCTATCCATCCACCTATCTCTCCGTTCGTCCGTCCATTCATCCATCTATCATCCCATGAGATGGCCACGACTTCATGAAAACATCGCAGATGTAACCGAGGAAACAATCTGTGTGTTTTCTGTAGACCGTCTATGCCTTGCATCCATACAGAAAAGAAATAAAATCGACGGCAATGCAAACTGACAACTTTGTCTTGTGTGTGATGTCACGTTTTTCTTTGTACCCAAGTCCAGAACCTTCCAAACGCTACGATTGCCCGAGCGAGTCTGTTGGACATCATCATTTCCATGCTGCAAGATGAGCTTCAACAGCTTTCGAGGTAGATGAAGGTGTCCACGGCATTGCGTGCTGCGTCTCAGATCATGATGGAAGGTCTGGCTGGGCAAGGCTGTACGCATCGGCATTTCGGTTTGGTGAGGCCGATGGATACGCCAAAGAATCATACAGTTGCTGACTGACATAACAGTAAGCGGGCTCCCGAAGGTCAGGCTCGCTCGGTGCTGCACGAGCACAGTGGTCTCCATTGATAATGTAAGCATCTTCACAGTTGCCTTGAGACACCTCAATCCCAAACAGTGATCATCTATCATGCGGAGAATTGCTATACCTACAAAAGTCCGTGAAAGGACAGAAAACAGAGCTGTGGAAGACACGAGCCTTTACAGCATGGGTGCCACGATGCAGCTCTGCTTCACATCACCGGAGACAAAGTATCACACATCGCTATTCTACAAAACCATGGAACCCATACCATGATGTAAAAACAATACCCCTGCAGGCAGGAGGTGCGAATAGACCCACCTCGTCTCCCTACGCTAATCTTCAGAAGTGACTCAACTGAGAAATTGTCACTTGACTTCATCCTACTCTATGCAGTTCTGTGAAATTCGGCTGTGAAGCTTCATTCGTTCGTTCATTTATTCATTCATTCGTTCATTCATTCATTCATTCATTTATTCATTCTTTCATTAACTCACTCACTCATTCATTCATTCATTCATTTTTCTTTGGACTGACCGGATGACGTTCATGAATGGGACAGAACTACCTGCCTTGAATATGACGTCGATGAGGCTACCACAACTGACGGTCGGAAATAGCTGCTTCACATTTCTCACTGGGAAGAGCCATTGATTTCCATCTCAAGGAATCCGGGAACTTCACTATCGCAGCTCGTTGCTGACATCAAGGACTCCTAGGTCACATTGCCTTGGTGACCTCATCTTCCCTTTGCCTTCCCCATTTCACTACCCCTCCCCCCCCCCCACCCCCCACCCCACACCACCCCTACACCTCCCCCTTTTTAATTTACTAAACCCCTCAACCCATCCCTTTTCATTTTTATGACAGCCTACAACTGACAGATAAAGTAGCAGAGGCCACAGAAATTTCGAATCGAGGGTGGCGAGTCCACCGTTTGGACATTCTTGGACAATTCTTTTACCACTAAAGCACAGGAAGTAACATATCTTCTTGGCCGTTCGAAGGAGTGGCCGTCAGACACGAATATAGTACGTGTTTCTGTTACGTGGACACTCGACAGAGCATTGCTTTGGGACTTGTGAGCGCGAGATTTCCTAAGAAAACAGCGTAGTTGCCAGAACATTGCCGCGTTTGAGCACGCCCGAAACATTTTGTGCCACTTTGCAAGCGCGACATTTCCTATTGAAACACCATAGTGAGGAGGCCTGTACGCTGCTCCTTCAATAGGATCGTGACACGTGGGGGCTTTTTGTTTGGACTGCCTGACCCCAGGCAAAAGGTAATCGAGGACTGACTCAGCTGTCAACAGGCTGTCAACATTTCCCCATAGAGTCAATAGAAACAAGAGCGCAGTGACAGCAGATCTCTTCTGAGCCAGAGTTTCGCTCTGACGCCGATGGGATTGCGGTTTGTTCCTCGTAAAATTCAGTGTGCTTTTCATCACGAAATATTCTTCCCTCGGTAAGTTTCAGTCGAGGTGAGAAAAAGTTATGGAGCATGACTTATCTTTCTTATGATGCGAACACTGAAAACACACAGAATACTGTTTTCCGAAATAGTTAGCGCGTTTTGTGTGTCCTTTGTTTTGGTTTGGTGTTTTGCCTCCTCTGCACTCTTCCTGCGTTAACACGAGCGAAAGCGACAGCAATGAGGATGGCATATATCTTGCGGCTGTGTAAGTACCATAACGCTAAATGAATCTGATAAAGTTCAGTGAGAAAACGTGCTTGATCCTCCATCAAATGTGACAAAACATCCACCTTTTTTCGCCACTGTGTTGAAAGGGTGTATATATCTTTCCTTCTGCTCTAAATCACATTGACGATGGCAGATTTTGAACAAGTTAAAAGTCAACCTTTGTGTATTTATCGTTCCCTCTGCTCTAAATCACACAGACGGTGGCATATTTTGAACATTTTTGCAATGAACCTTTGTTAATTCTTTCCTTCTGCAGTAAATCAGACTAACAAAAATTGATACTGAACATTTTATCGATACTATTTATTCTTGTTACCCTCTGCTTTAAGTCAGACTGACGATAGAACTCCGAAAGGTTCGTTCCACTACTTAACAGAGCATTGTTTTCCTTCCAACTGACGCTCCACCATTTTCCATCATCATATTTGAAAATGTTGGGGGGGGGGGGGGGGTTTCTTACCATTTTGGCTTGTGTTTTCCAAACATCACCACACACACTCGGCATTTGTCTGTCAGTTGTTCCTCCGCACTCGTCAGACTCCGCCACAAGAGGGACCTATGCTGTGCCAGGCCTTTGTGTTGCTGCTGCTGGGCACCCTGCAATGGCGGCCGTTGCTAGGGACGCCATGCATCGGTTACCATGACTACTGCATCGTGGGGGCGGGGCCCGCCGGACTTCAGCTAGGCTACTTCATGGAAAATGCAGGACGCGATTACGTCATCTTTGAGCGCGCTGAAGCTCCAGGTACAATTGTCCCTAAATAATTTATCGTCTGCAACAGTTCTATTTTTAAAATGCTGTATTCGGATGTGTCTTCTCCTTATAAATACATACATGGAGGGAGGAAGGAAGGAAGGACGGAAGGAAGGAAGGGAGGATGGGAGGAAGGGATGGCAGTATTAATGGATGGATGGATGGATGGATGGATAGATGGACGGACGGGCGGACGGACGGACGGACGGACGGACGGACGGACGGACGGATGGATATACTCATGAGGTACATGCCTATGTACATATCTGTACGTATGTGTGTGAGTATGTGTGTTTTGTATGTGTATATGTGTGTGTGTTTGTCTGTGCTTGTGTGTATTTTAGTCATAAATTAAGAGGAGAGAAAAACGATTTAAAAAATCCTTATATCTTCTAAATATACCTTTAATTGCACAGGAGTTGCATAAACAAAGTGTAGTTAAACGCATGAATTGAGCGGTGAATGGAGGGGAAAACTTGTATAAAGGAGACACATTACAAACGAGACAGCGCCCTTCTTTATAACGCCGTGCAGGAAGTGGTGACAAGAAAACGTGTTGACCATAGTCTTTGTCACCCCACTCAAGATGGCAGACGATGTATTGGCGCTTTCGGTACAGACGGACTAGAGCACAAGCACCAACACACTGCTCTGGCGTAGGGATGCCGTGTTTAGTAACAGTCTGGCAGACCTGTTAGAGACAATGTATCACAACAATAATTTTGAGAGTCCATAATGAGATTGCGAGGTCGAAGGAAATACAGAGACGCGTTTTGTGACCTACCTAGTCGGCCAAAAATAGGCTGATGTCAACACGTGTCAAACATTTGACTGCCAGTACATCTGCTTCATTCATGTTGACACCGGCCTATTCCTGGCAAGATCTGACCAGGTTCCAAATCGAGATTTGACTTGCTGTTATTCGAACCAGCTCTGGTAATGTTCATAGTCAATAGTCTTACATAGTTTACAAAGGTAAACATGTTGTAAAACCATTCAGCGAGTCAGACAATCAGACAGACAAATAGTCATTTCAGCTGTTTTCTTGAATTAATGCTGACACTTAATTCTAAAGATTGCGAGTTTTTCGGATTTCTGTGCAGACAGATGCAAGTATTGAACACATCTAGTGTATGCAAAAGAAATTACAAATCATTTCTACTTTTTTGCATCACTATGCATCAACAGCATCTTTCATAAGTTGATGATGAAATTTTGAGAGGTGGAAAAATGCCGTTTTCCGCAGCGAAAGTGAGAGTTTGAGTGCGTGCGTGCGTGTGTTTGTGTGTGTGTGTGTGTGCGCGTGCGTGTGTGTATGCGAGCGTGCCTGTGTGTATGTGTGTGTGTGTGTTCTTTCTCTGAACTTTCGTTTTCATGCGAATCGATCTTTTCATAGTCCTAAATAAAAACAAATGAGATATGCATTCATTCGCAGGAAACTGATTTCGAATTATATGTTGCAGCCGATAGCGCTTAAGGAGCACACTGTTTGTCCTTCAGGGAGTTTCTTCAAGACGTACCCGAGGCACCGCACGTTAATCAGCATCAACAAGCGAAGCACGGGGAAGAGCAACAAGGAACACAACTTCAGGCACGACTGGAACTCGCTCATCAGCCATGACGAAGAGCTTCTCGTGAGGCACTACTCCAAAGAGATGTTTCCCACCGCCGACAGCCTACTCACCTATCTCAGAGACTTCCAGCAGAGACTTGGCATCAAGGTCAGGCGATTGCAGACGTACAAACAAGATGGCAGGCGCGCGCGCGCGCACACATACACACACACACACACTCACACATACACAAACACAAACACATACACACACATACACACACATTCACGCACACATTCACACATACACAAACACACACAAACACACACACACACACACACACACTCACACATACACAAACACACACACATACACACACATACAGACACATTCACGCACACATTCACGCGCGCGCGCACAAGCACATGCGCGCACACACACATATACACACATTCATGCATACACACACACACATTCATGCGCACACACACATATTCACGCGTACACACACGTACACACATTCACGCATGCATGCACGCACGCACGCACGCACGCACACGCACGCACACACACACACACACACTGTATGTGGTGTGAGACAGAATGCTCGTATCACCGCAAAAATGTAGACTACAAGTATACCTTGCGTGTTACACTGGATGCAGATTTCGTTCTGAAGGAAAACAAATCAACGACACGTGACTT
>JAWQFJ010022001.1:60000-70000 GCA_034096865.1 Theodoxus fluviatilis
GCGCCACAAAACATGTCATAAGTGTATCTTTGACTTTTTGGAGTTATTGCCCGCCCGCCCGCCTGCCTGCCTGCATGCATGCATGCGTGCATGCCTCTCTGCCTCTGTCTGACTGTCCGTCTGACTATCTATCTGTTAGATCGTGTGTTTATATATGGGATATCTCTTCACAGCTCGTTTGTTACAGGGCGGTCAACAACCACCCTCTGGAGTCGTATCAACTGCTGTCGCTGGACATGGTGACGGAGCAGGAGCTGGACAGCAACACGACCATCAAGCGCCTGGTTGACGGCAAACTGACCGTGACGGACACCAGGCATCGGACGTTCCGGGGGCTCCTGACCAAACCCGTGTCTACGCAGCTCAAGTAAAATGACTCCCACCTAAATTGATTTTCAAAATAGGAATTAATTTTATGTGATAGTTGATGTGATTTAACGAGCAACTAGCCACTCACCTGAACTTCCGTGTTTAAACCTACCACCCTCGCAGCTGAAGTAGAAGTGAGGAAGCTCTGCCCGCAGCACCAGCAGAGAGCTAAGTTTTTCCAACAGGAAAATCATCGAGTTTGTGAGGGCACTCATCAGAGGCAGGAGAATACGCGTTGTGCTTACTCTGAATAATAAGGAACACATGAGAAACAAAACCGTCGCCTGGACCAGAAATCATATCGAAATACAAAGAGGTTTTCGTAACCGTGTGTGACTGATGTGAATGGAGATAGGTAATAGGCGTCCTCCTGTCCCGGAGGATCATGAAAATATGTTGCTGTGAGCAAACCCCGTTCCATTGACAGCACTGGGTGTGACGGTGGAGACCAAGGCGGAAGTGGCAGTCCAGACCACACAGCGTCCATATATGAAACCTGACGCAGATCTGTCTAATTTGTGCTTTGCCTTCATCTGCCGTCCGTCTGCTCCGTCAGGTTCCTCTCAAACTGGGAGAGCCCCTCTACAACCCTTGTCTCCAGGTGCACCTGTCCAGAGCATCCGCCTCCCAGGTGTCCAAGCCAACACCCAGTGCACTGAGATCGCGTTTGCAAATGTGTCTAAGTGTGACTAATGTACACTGACAACAATAGCATTTTCACCACAGCACAGCGCATGTCAGCTGTAGCTAATGCCCGTTGTGCAGGAGGCGATTCCACACGTTCCACAATGACGCTTTCTACTCCAAGCTTCATGTGTGATAAACAATGCTGCCAAGCCGCACGGCGAGAGTTGAACGGAATAGAAACTGTCCTATTTAGCGTCGCGTTGCGAACGACAGCCAGAAAACTTTCCCAATCGCAGAGCACCATTGATGCTCTTGTTGCACTAGCGCCAACAGCGATACAAATGATGGCTGCCACAAAGACGGAACCTGAGATAAAGAAACTGTCTGAGCTCTGTCGAGATCACATAATGTTGTACAACAGCTAAATGAATAAACATTCATTTCAATCGCCGTAAACTGGCCATGTGGAAGCGTGTAGAAGCTAATGAACTAGCCTGTCGATGTTGCAAGCGAATGTGGTCTCTCGCCACATTGCGAGCGATGCATGAAGCTTCGTTTACTATGGTCTCGAAGAACGGCACCCACATGTCACAATGTAGCAGTCCTCGATAGCATAGCTTGATTGGGCAGGTCCTGACCTGAGTCAGTGATCACAGCACAGTGGTGTCAGGTCATGACCTACATGGACACTCGGGGTCATGACGAGGTATAGCCCTGCCGAAGAGAGTGTCGGGAAGTTTCAGTGTAAAAATACTTGACGGGTGTCTTTTTCTCATGATCGTTTGCTGTTTCGTTTGTATGGGAGCTTCTTACCACCAGTTAAAAAGTTAACCCTTTAGTGTCCACTTCCGCCAAGACGGACCTGTTTGCAATGTTTCCATATCAACCACAGACGACCGCGTAATCTCACCCTTGTTTTTCGTCCTCCCATCTCCCTGTGATTGATGGTAACAAGAGATCCACCGCCTCTCTGTACACGATCTGTAAACGGTAAATAGCTGGAGAAATCGAGAAGTGACTTGCTCCTACACCTACCAACTCTGGTGATTTTATAGTAATTGGCCTTGAATAGCCTACAAAAGCTGATGGGATGTATGCCGCCATTGAATCACTTAAACGCTTCTAAAGGCCGTCGCACATAATGCAACAGAAACAGTTTATGAATCATGAAATACATGTTATCTCGCGTGCTAGCGGATATTTCAGGTAACTTTTTGAGTCACCAGAAACAAATTTGCGGTTTGGGGCCGGTTCTATTCTCCGTTTTTCAAGTGAAATGCTTCTGCACGCCAGCCAATGGGAACGCTCCTAGGGTTCAACCGTCACTCTCTACTCTCACACGAGTCACTGGGTGCGCTCGATTGAACCGCCAGAATCCGCCTGCGGCGGTTCGGTGCCACGTGACCGGCGGTCCACCGTCACATGACCGGCGAATCGACAGCTTTCGTGCCAATCGAGCACTTTCGGCTGATCAACATGGCGGCACAATTGTGGTGTTTAGAAGAGTTACTAGACAGCAGTAGCGATGATGAAGAAATGTGCTGTCTTCTTGGTTTATGGTAAGGTTTGAGGTTATTGTGTAAATTGAACATTTTCATTACCACTACCTATGCCCTGATAAGTGACTCCTGAGCCTAGTGCAGTCAAAGACCCTAAATACACGAATAAAGACCACGCACTCAAGCGATTTTCCTTTACGCAAAGGGAGGTCAGAATGTAGAGTTACGTTCCTTTGCGAGATAATTTTTAATTCGAACTGAATGCAGGATTTCTCACCGTCAACCACACATCGTGCACACAATTAAGAAAAAAATTCGTAATCTATTTCAATTGTCCAGCGGAGATTGCAGCAAGGTGACAAATTAAGGCACACATGAGTCAGCGGAGAACGAATTATCGAATATTTTCAGTGTCGAAGCGTCACAAAACTTAAACCTTAGTCTGGTCGTCGTCATCTTGGCCTGACGGCGGACCCGGCGGTTCGCCGGTCACGTGACCTGAAGCAATCGAGCGCAACAAAAAATCCGGCGGTGCGCCGTCTCGTCCGCCTGCTGATTCCGCCGGACCAGTCGAGCGCACCCAATGACGTCTGCTTTTTTTTTCTTCTTTGGATTGCATGCAAAATGCTAATATGGAACATTACCGACACACATACAAAGAAACTACCACCAAAAACAGCACTGATTTATCAAAATTCTGATGTAACACATCAACAATTCATTCAGATCGCTACATGATTAAAATCCAGATATGCGTCGGAGTTCACGGTGCGAGTAGTCTTGGGCCACAGAGATATGTGATACTACATGGCTTTTCGCGTAGCCGAGAGGTTCGAGGGGCTTCACCATGTGTAAACACACGCATGCACGCACACACACACACGCACGCACACACACACACACGCACAAACACACACACACGCACGCACGTACACACACATACACACACTCACACGCACACACGCACGCACGCACGCACCCACGCAAGCACACACACACACGCACACACACACACACACATTTCTAATAAGAGAAATACTGTATAAACAGCGTGTTTCTATTGCACTGTATGCGACGGCCTCGAGCACATTGCCTCCCAATGCAGTGTCAGTTCTTACCAGCAGTCAAGTGGCCGCCCTCTGCCCGTGTAAACTTTGGGTGAGACTTTTGCATACACGCCAGGGTGTTTAGCAGGAAGACAGTCTGTAAAAGAACCTGCTCTTGTATTAATCGGTTTCAGTGGGTATTCATTTACGATTGATTCAGCAAAAACATTCTCCGACAAATTTGTTTTCAATTTTCGTGACCTGTTTATCACTGTTAACTTTGGCATTTATGTAGAAAGCTTTACAAACCGATCGAAGAATGCACTAACGAAGTGCACGCAGCCTGTTTCGAAAGTATTTCTCAAACTTCGATCAACTGGAATGAATGAATGAATGAATGACAATTTACGCTTTACCAGCCTTTGAAGGCTATGTAAAGCCATTGCCCACGAATAGTCATTAGACCTGGCTAGAAAAAGAGCAAGTCAAATCACGATTTTACTAGAAATGGGCTTTTTACGAATAGTGGAGGATGTCACGGTCAGTCTCCCTATCTCCAACTCATTGAGGGATCCAGCAACTGTCCAGATGATTAAGGAAATCCCTTCCACTGATGGGCCACACTAGTGGACTCGTCCGAGGAGAGGGGTGCTGACCCCGCTCCGCTAGCAGGCCACGGCATCTGATTGGCTGCGTTTGTAAATAGGCGTTTATGCTCAAACAGAGCCGAATCGCATTGACGACTGCTGCAAATATGATATTCATCGTAACCCAATTCAGCTGAAAGCTCATTGTGTACACCAGTTTGTCAATTATTTACACTATATTGTCATTCTGTGGGCGGAATAACCGTCCACGATTGCGTGTGTGAGCTAGCGAGCATGTAATAATTTGGTTGTCATTCTGTGTGGGAGTCGCTGTGAATGAAACGACCAACATCGTATCCCCTTTCCTCAGACGCCTCCACTAGTGTGGCCCATCAGTGGGAGGAGTTTATTTAATTAAGTATGTGCGCTGTGAAGAGGGCTTGGAGAGGAAGAATGAACTCTTCTGGAGATTACCTGAAGCAGTAATTATGCTGTATCCTGCTTACTAGGAGGTTTGTTGACTCAAGTACGAAGCGATGTGACATGATATTCGATGCTTGCATACAGAAGATCATGAAATGTAGCAGCCTCCAAAATCAGAGGGCACTGGTCTTCACTCCCAAAGTTGTTTAACGATATGCGTAATCAAATGCTTAGAAAATCTAACTTTCAGGATATCTATTCATTGACGAGAAAACAGGGCCAGAGAAGAAGTTTTGACGTTCATCCCAGATATTAGGATTGCAGGTACAGACCCTTTGGCTCCCTTCCGCTGGTAATCATTGGTGTTTCCCACTTGGCCTACTCTGCCCTCTGTGGCATATGGACCTCATACCTTCCTTGACACTTCTGAGGTATTCTTATTTTGACCACTTCCCGTCGTTTTTTTTTTGTTACAGCCAGGAATACTCCATGTACACTCTGCTGAAGGGACCCTATGACGTCATCATCCGTTGTCTGGGCTTCGCTTTCGATTACTCACTCTTTGCCAAGTAAGTACAGCGTCTAAATGTAAAGTGTATACTTTTTATTTTCTGACTGGAAGGGAGGTTCTGAAATACATGATTATAATTTCATAAGACTGATAAAGGACGTTGTACACTCATATAGTATGTTGTTCTTTTGCCTTCGCGTGGATTATGAAATATCGAAAACAAAATTTACAGAGGGATTATGAGAGAATTGTTAACATCGTCCACAATCCACACACGAGAGTATAATGTTTGCATGCTTACTGAGTAGCATGTTGACTCCTTCATAAGAGCTCGTACACTGTTTCTCTGGATAGTCTTGCCATGATCTTATTCTACTTCTCGCGCTGATACTTTCTTTTCCTGAATAATTAGCGCTTCTGACCACACTGTTTAGTCTAAGTTAAATTCTCTTCCATCACATCCCCCCTCCCCTCCCCCTTTCCCATCCATCCGCTCTCAACTCCATCTTGATATATATGCAGTGTATATGCATCACATAATGCACAGATGCGAATGTTTTCTTCATTTCAAAATCACTTCGCTGCGATGTTTCAACCATTCACCACCTCCCGACTTTCTATTTTTGAACAAACTCTTTCCCCTTCTATACTCGTGCTGTAGGCCTAAACAATCAGTTTACAAATCTCAAGTCGATTTATTCTCATGGCCTCAAGCTATTACCATAGTTGCTTCTTATTATGCCTTCACCCTTTCTTACACTCTACAGGCAGGTTCTAATTCGGTGTAGTGCCCGATGTGGAGGAAACCGAAATGAACTCAAGTGATCTTGTAATCCGGGACTGTTGCATAGCAACACGCCGCTAGTCACTGGAGTAATATGCACACGCCACTTCAACATCCCTGAGTTACATGATAGACCAGGTAGCATCACGTAGCCATATGGCCGAAACTCAGCTTTTCATTCATTCCATCGACACATGTCGATTTGAGTAATGTAGCAATTCGAATTAACTTTTGATGTATTCAACATTTTGCTTTGATAAGTCAATACTGTTCTTTGGCTACGGTTTCTTTGTATGTGTGCAGTAATTCTAACTATGAGAGGAACGTGGCGGACACAAGTTGTTTACTTGTATCTACAACAACAACAAAAGAGTCTCTATGCACGAAAGATCCGTCTGACCAGCCAATCAAAACGCAGCAACGGCGACGATGACAAAAGCAGACAACCGATTTGATTACCTGTACGTGATCATTGTTACATGATCACCGACGTCGATTTCGAACTTAACGTACTTGCGGCAAGTCCGAGAATCCCTTGCGGCAAGTCCCAGAATCCCCTGCGGCAAGTCCCAGAATCCCTTGCGGCAAGTCTCAGAATCCCTTGCGGTAAGTCCCAGAATCCCTTGCGGCAAGTCCCAGAATCCCTTGCGGCAAGTCCCAGAATCCCTTGCGGCAAGTCCCAGAATCCCCTGCTGTAAATCCCAGAACCCCTTGCGGCAAGTCCCAGAATCCCTTACGGCAAGTCCCAGAATCCCCTGCTGTAAATCCCAGAACCCCTTGCGGTAAGTCTCAGAATCCCCTGCGGCAAGTCCCAGAATCACTTGCGGCACGTTGAATCATCAGCAAAGTAGGCGTTAGCATCGCTCAATTAGAACACGGCATTAGCATGGGGATCGGACAGTGTGTTTAGAATGATGGTTTCGCCGTTGCCCATGGGCTTGTGAGTTCAGCATCGGAATCTGTGTGAGTCTTGGTGTTGCATCCTTGAGCCAGACGCCTGACTTGCGTGTACTCTCCACATCCAGAAATAAAGCCGCCCATAATTATGCGAAGGCTGAAGTGAAGATTTGAAGGCCTGCTATAACTGAGCAACGCTTAGGCCTACATCGCCGTAGGAACAACTTAATCTAACCAATCAGGATGCAGAACTAAACCGAGGCTGCATCCTGATTGGTCCGATAAGATTGCTACTGCATCCTGATTGGTCCGATAAGATTGCTACTACGGCGAAGAAGGCGTAAGCGTCGCTCAGTTAAGAGAGGCCTTGAGGAAAGGAAATTGGGCAGCTCTATCCACAGCCTGACTGTTTGCTCCCCAGGACGCTAGGATGACGTAGGTTGGCAGCTTTATCCACAGCCTGACTGCTTGCTCCCCAGGGTGCTAGGATGACGTAGGTTGGCAGCTTTATCCACAGCCTGACTGCTTGCTCCCCAGGGTGCTAGGATGACGTAGGTTGGCAGCTTTATCCACAGCCTGTTTGTTTGCTCCCCAGGGTGCTAGGATGACGTAGGTTGGCAGCTTTATCCACAGCCTGACTGCTTGCTCCCCAGGGTGCTAGGATGACGTAGGTTGGCAGCTTTATCCACAGCCTGACTGCTTGCTCCCCAGGGCGCTAGGATGACGTAGGTTGGCAGCTCTATCCACAGCCTGACTGCTTGCTCCCCAGGGTGCTAGGATGACGCAGGTTGGCAGCTTTATCTACAGCCTGACTGCTTGCTCCCCAGGGCGCTAGGATGACGTAGGTTGGCAGCTTTGTCCACAGCCTGACTGTTTGCTCCCCAGGGCGCTAGGATGACGTAGGTTGGCAGCTTTGTTCACAGCCTGATTGTTTGCTCCCCAGGGCGCTAGGATGACGTAGGTTGCCAGCTCTATCCACAGCCTGACTGTTTGCTCCCCAGGGCGCTAGGATGACGTAGGTTGGCAGCTTTATCCACAGCCTGTTTGCCCTCCAGGGCGCTAGGATGGCGTAGGTTGCCAGCTCTATCCACAGCCTGATTGGTTGCTCTCCAGGGTGCTAGGATGACGTAGGTTGGGAGCTTTATCCACAGCCTGACTGCTTGCTCTCCAGGGTGCTAGGATGACGTAGGTTGGCAGCTTTATCCACAGCCTGACTGCTTGCTCCCCAGGGTGCTAGGATGACGTAGGTTGGCAGCTCTATCCACAGCCTGACTGCTTGCTCCCCAGGGTGCTAGGATGACGTAGGTTGGCAGCTCTATCCACAGCCTGATTGTTTGATCCCCAGGGCGCTAGGATGATGCAGGTTGGCAGCTTTATCCACAGCCTGACTGCTTGCTCCCCAGGGTGCTAGGATGACGTAGGTTGGCAGCTTTATCCACAGCCTGACTGCTTGCTCCCCAGGGTGCTAGGATGACGTAGGTTGGCAGCTTTATCCACAGGCTGACTGCTTGCTCCCCAGGGTGCTAGGATGACGTAGGTTGGCAGCTCTATCCACAGCCTGATTGTTTGATCCCCAGGGCGCTAGGATGACGTAGGTTGGCAGCTTTATCCACAGCCTGTTTGTTTGCTCCCCAGGGTGCTAGGATGACGTAGGTTGGCAGCTCTATCCACAGCCTGACTGTTTGCTCCCCAGGGCGCTAGGATGACGTAGGTTGGCAGCTTTATCCACAGCCTGACTGCTTGCTCTCCAGGGTGCTAGGATGACGTAGGTTGGCAGCTCTATCCACAGCCTGACTGTTTGCTCCCCAGGGTGCTAGGATGACGTAGGTTGGCAGCTTTATCCACAGCCTGTTTGTTTGCTCCCCAGGGTGCTAGGATGACGTAGGTTGGCAGCTCTATCCACAGCCTGACTGTTTGCTCCCCAGGGCGCTAGGATGACGTAGGTTGGCAGCTTTATCCACAGCCTGACTGCTTGCTCTCCAGGGTGCTAGGATGACGTAGGTTGGCAGCTCTATCCACAGCCTGACTGTTTGCTCCCCAGGGTGCTAGGATGACGTAGGTTGGCAGCTCTATCCACAGCCTGACTGTTTGCTCCCCAGGGCGCTAGGATGACGTAGGTTGGCAGCTTTATCCACAGCCTGACTGCTTGCTCTCCAGGGTGCTAGGATGACGTAGGTTGGCAGCTCTATCCACAGCCTGACTGTTTGCTCCCCAGGGTGCTAGGATGACGTAGGTTGGCAGCTCTATCCACAGCCTGACTGTTTGCTCCCCAGGGTGCTAGGATGACGCAGGTTGGCAGCTTTATCCACAGCCTGATTGCTTGCTCCCCAGGGCGCTAGGATGACGTAGGTTGGCAGCTCTATCCACAGCCTGACTGTTTGCTCCCCAGGGCGCTAGGATGACGTAGGTTGGCAGCTCTATCCACAGCCTGACTGTTTGCTCCCCAGGGTGCTCGGATGACGCAGGTTGGCAGCTTTATCCACAGCCTGACTGCTTGCTCCCCAGGGCGCTAGGATGACGTAGGTTGGCAGCTTTATTCACAGCCTGACTGCTTGCTCCCCAGGGTGCTAGGATGACGTAGGTTGGCAGCTTTATCCACAGCCTGACTGCTTGCTCCCCAGGGTGCTAGGATGACGTAGGTTGGCAGCTCTATCCACAGCCTGACTGCTTGCTCCCCAGGGCGCTAGGATGACGTAGGTTGGCATCTTTATCCACAGCCTGACTGCTTGCTCCCCAGGGTGCTAGGATGACGTAGGTTGGTAATCAGACGGACACGATGACCGGGGAGAACAGTGTGGTGATTGAGCAGCCTTTGAATGGTGAAGTAGAGCAATATGCAACCAAGAACCATTTGATTATGTTTAGTTCGTCCACCATTGCCACAACGCCAGGGAAAGGAGAGAAGTACCCCGCCATTCGAGACAACTACGAGTCCATGGTTACACGAGGAATGTTTCTGGCGGGAACTGCCTCACATTCTCTGGACTACCGCAAGTCTGCAGGGGGCTTCATCCACGGCTTCCGCTACACGGGTAAGACTTCCGTTCCCACCGGAAGTGATCCAACCTTGACTTTGCATAGAAGTAAAAGGACTGGGTATTTGGCTTTCATACAAATCAAGTTCTTTACTGTTTGTACGTGATTTTTTACTACTTATTCATTCGTTCTTCCCTCCGTCCGTCCATCCGTCTATCAGTTTGCTTGCTCGTTTCATTGTTTGTTTTTTCCTCAGGTTGACCAGCCACTTGCTTTAATCA
>JAWQFJ010022001.1:77500-80000 GCA_034096865.1 Theodoxus fluviatilis
ACGCATCGCTTACACACCCTAACACGCCGTTAATGCAAAAAACATGGACATTTCCCGATGTACCTCACTCACGACACACACGCAGCTGCACACAGACAAGAGATAAGACTACACCTGAAACCAAAAGGGTTAACTGGTAAATGGGGCAATATACAATGAACAGTTAAGTTACTATTTAAGAACTGTTGACAAAAGAGGAACAAACTAAGATGATACACCCACCCACCCACCCCCCTTTTAAGTGGCAATAAATAATACATATGAACAGAGACAAGACCACTAAGACGTACCCCCCACCCCCCCACCCTCATCCCACCCCCCGTCACCCCACAAAAGAATACAGTAGAACAATACAAAAAACAGTGAAAGCTACAAGAAGACCAACCCTTCCCCACCCCCACCCCCTCCCCCACCCCTCCCCCCACCCCCAACCACACTCAGTAGCAGTCCATATAGCCCAGAGGAAGCACAAAAGAGAAAGTGGCACTGTCATAGATGTGGAGAAGTGTGTGCGCACCGCCGACAGGATCAGCGGCGGCAACGCTGCCTGGGGAGGTTCTGGACAGCGTTGAGCTCCGTCACCGCCGTGGGGAAGAACGAGTTCTGAAAACGGCATGTGCGCGTTTTGAGGGACCTGAAACGACGGCCAGAGGGAAGGAGCTGGAAGAGGGAACAAGCAGGGTGGGAGGGGTCCGCCACAATCTTACGGGACTTGCGCACTATGCGCTGGGCGTAGATAGAGGCTAGGGAGGGCAGATCACGGCCAATGATCCTGCCAGCAGCGTGCACGACACGCTCCAGCTTGTCTTTCTGCTGTTGAGTGGCCCCTCCGAACCACACACAGATGGAGAAGGTAAGAACACTTTCCACCACAGCACGGTAGAACTGGAGCATGATCTCCGGAGACAGTCCAAACTTCTTGAGCTGCCTCAGGAAGTACAGCCGCTGCTGAGCACTCTTATGGATGCCGTCAATGTTGTTGCCCCAACTGAGGTCGGAGGAGATGAGCGTGCCGAGGAACTTGAAACAGTCCACGATCTCAATGGCCTGGCCGCCGATCATCAGTGGAACGATAGGGGTGGGATTCTTCCTCAGGTCGACGATCATCTCCTGGGTCTTGGTGGTGTTCAGCTCAAGACTGTTCTCACCACACCACGACACCAAGCAGTCGACTTCCCGGCGGTAGTGGGATTCGTCGCTGTTAGAGATCGCACCTTCGACTGTAGTGTCGTCCGCGAACTTGATGAGCTGCACAGACTCGTGATGGGACACGCAGTCGTTCGTGTAGAGGCAGTAGAGGAGAGGGGACAGCACGCACCCCTGGGGGGCGCCAGTGTTCAGGATGAGGGTCTGGGAGGTGAGGTCGCTGATCTTAACGGCCTGGGGACGACGCAGGAGAAAGTCCAGGACCCAGTGACAGATGGAAGGAGAGAGGTCGAGGGTCAGCAGCTTGTCAAAGAGTCTCTGAGGGACGATGGTGTTAAAAGCGCTGCTGTAGTCCACAAAGAGGAGTCGGGCATAGTTGTTGGGCGACTCGAGATGCTGGAGGACGAAGTGGATGGCCAGCGCGACGGCGTCGTCGACAGACCGATTGGTCCGGTATGCAAACTGCCGCGAGTCCATCCTGTCGGTGGTGACGGACTGGATATGCTTGAGGACTAGTCGCTCGAAGACCTTCATCACCACCGAAGTCAGGGCGACCGGGCGGTAGTCGTTGAGGGACGCCGCCATTGCCTTCTTGGGGACGGGAATGATGGTGGAGCGTTTGAAGCCAGAGGGGACGACAGACTGTTCAAGGGAGGAGTTGAAGATCTGCGTGAAGACCGGGGCAAGCTGCTCGGAGCAGTGTTTTATCGTTGAGGAGGACACTCCGTCGGGACCAGCCGCCTTCCTGCTGTTCACTTTCTTGAACAGTTTCCTCACCGCCGACTCCTCAACAATGAAGGGAGGGGGGAGAGGGGAGGCGGGGTCAGGGGGCGTGACCGTGACAGGAGCAGTGTTCTTGCGATCAAAACGAGCATAGAACTCGTTGAGCTTGTCGGGTAGCTGCTTGTCACTGGCGTCAGTGCAAGTGCCCTTCTTCTTGAAGTTGGTGACGGACTGCAGGCCCTGCCACACCGCTCGCGCGTTGCCTGACTGGAACTGAGCCTCCAGCTTCTGTCTGTAGCTCCACTTGGCCTTGCGGATCGCCTTCTCGAGGTCGTACTTGGCGCGCTTGTAGGCCGCCACGTCACCGCTGCTGTGGGCTTCCTCCTTAGCCTTCACCAACGCCCTTAGGCTGCCGGAGAACCAAGGTTTGTCGTTAGGCCACTGGTGTCAGATTAATGGTGCAGGGTCACGTAACGGTCACCAACGCCGACGCAGTTCCAGTCCAAAACAGCGCTAGAAAAACAAACGTTGCAAGCAAAACATTGATTCTCCTGTATCACATGTTCACACAAACGTTCATCAAAGACACGTGCCTGCTAGAGTGGGGTAGACTCGATGCAACACTAAATTA